>PVKH010008635.1:0-19358 GCA_004027955.1 Chaetophractus vellerosus | reverse complement strand
ACAGAGACTATCATGAATTGTTAATTTTGTTGGAATATTCAGGAAAGAATTCTATGATCTTTAAGTTTTTCAGCAATTTTTTTTTCGTGTCTCATATCCATGATGAAGCAATTTAAAGCCACTATCTCCTTTCCTAACTCATTTTAGGTAAAGAAGTTGTTGGTCAGTGTCCACCATGCAATAATTCTACATCTGTTTTTGGGTAATTTAAGCAGATGTGATTGACTTAGATTATTATGCAGGCAGATGGCATAGCAGAAGGAAGTTTGGAAAAGGATTTGCTGTCTTTGGATAATGACAAAACCAGCTGCTGTTGCATATTTAGGGTTTTAAAAAATAATCTACTGATCATCTAGCATTTGGTTATTATAAAGTGAAGCCAACAATCAAATTTTACCCAAGCTATATGATATTATGGATCATCATCTGGTTGACAAACAAGATACTTGGGTGGAGATGGAAGAGGGATAGGAGTCTTTGCTCTTATAATACTTGTTTCTTTCATTTTATTTTAATGCTTTGGATTGTAAGCCCATATAAGGTAGAGAAGCATATAGGGGCAAAATATCTCAAGACCTACTGAGAAGGTTGATGTGCTGTGCCTATTTAGGCAACTCCACTTGCAAATAAATGTCCCTCTAGTCTACTGGGGATTTCATTAGACATTACATACTGTTAGTTTTCTAAATTTTAATCCTGTCACTTTTTCTAGCTGTCTAATTATCTTAAAAAGAATGCAAAAAGACCTCTTATCATTTGTTTTAAGCAAGACTAGACTTCTGTTCCATGACAGAATTGACCAGAAATGTAACCATTTCAGGTCTCTGATGAAAATCTGACTGGAGTGGATCCTGCTGCAACTACTCGTGTGCTATATGATGGTGGAGTTTTTCTTGGACCCATATTTGGAGACATGCTGGCTACTGCCAACCAGCACCCTCAGGTGAGAATAGATCCAGAGTGCAAGCCTAACTCAGCCCCTCAGTGATTTGTGATGTGGGCCAACTGATTTAGCTCCCAGTGGTCATTTTTCCAATCAGTAAAACAGGGGGCTGTCCTCTTTCTACTGCCACAGGGAATGTAAAGTACTATGTAATATAAGTGATTTGTAAACATAATAGCCTGTTATCATAATTATTAATACTATTATTATGGTACAAAAATAGTCAACCTCTATACCAAATTTGATTGTGCCTTTACACAGTTGCATTGAGAAGTAAATGGGCTAAGTTGACTCTTTTCTCTTTAAATGTCCTTTTATTTTCCATTCTATATTCCTATTATGTCATCTATTTCAAATCTGAGAAAAATTCAAAACACAAAATCCACAAAGAACAATAAAATCAATACCTGGGTATCCAAATCAAGGATTGACAATTGTTTGATATATTTATTTTGTCTTTTTTTGTCTGTATGAACAAATTAAAACATTATAGATAAAATTAAAGTGTTATTAACCCTGCCATTCCAATTTCCCTCCCTTCTACAAGAAAACGCTAACATTAATATAGTGTGTGTTCTTTTAATCCATTTTATAGGTAAAGTCAACTGATGTTCTATTTTATCTTCCTCATCTCTGAGTATTGCTTGAGTCCTAATAGATTATTAGTTCCGGGGGAGGGAAAGATATCTAGTTTCTTCTTGGCCATTCTAGGACTAAATGGAACCAAACCAAATGTCCAAATACACGCTGGTTTTCAGTTATATATCCTTACAGTGGTGGTGGAAGGAAGGAGCCTGCTTCATTGGTGTTTGCAGCAAAGAAAGGGCATTACACAGCAAGTAGCTACTTTGTTGAAAATATTGAGTGAGAGGAAGTCCTTGTACGCTTTTAATTTTGTTAAATTTACTTCTGTATGACAAGGAGGGAATTTACCCAAGAATTTAGCTTATTAAATAGCAGAAATATTAGGTTGCAGCATACCCACCATCATTTTAAGAAAGTGTAAAATGTTTTGAGCCATTCATTACAATTTAGGGTTTACGACCAGGAACATAGAAGAAAGAAATGAGAATAATATTAATAAAATCACTAATACATTTTCATCTGAGTAAATTGTACAGCTATTTTATGAAAGTCCTTGTGGATATGAAATGCATACATTTGTTTTAATTCTTTTCTCAGGTGGTTGTGCATGTTAACGACATTCCAGCTCACTGCTCAGGTTCCTGCTCTTTCCAGTACCTCCAAACGTCAACTCCCCGGGTTCATTCTGTATGGTATTCCCTCGGTATGATTTGTGGCTTGGCACTAAGATGGGCATGAACCCAGACCCAGAATGATGTTAGAGGCTGTGTGTCTGATGATGGTGTAGGTCGAAGGCACATCAGGACATGAGGTGGAATTGCATAAGACAGCAGAAAGTGTGCTTTTTGGGCCAGTCTAAAGGAGATGGTCATGATTTGTAAATGGAGACAAGTGTACTTTTGATGACATAAAGTCATCTTTGTTCCTTGTTTTGAAATATTCTCTATTTGGGTTTTATTTTCATTTCTTTATTGAGTGGTGATCTCTCATTATAGTTTGAGAGACTTTCTGATAGGGCTGTGTGCTTCCATAGTAAATGCAGATGTCCAATATTTGGTTCAGAAACCATGTCTCTGAGTGTTTAGGAGAGGAAGGTGAGAAGGAATAAACATTTGATGGTAGGGAGAGGTCTCTTACATGAAGCGATATGATTGAGGGATGATTTGTTTTTTTTTTAAATTTCTTTTCTCCTTTAAGATGGTTACACCAACCTACTGGTTTATATTACTGGAACTGGGTTCTCTGGTGACTCCCAGGCCTTGCAGGTTACAGTCAACCAAACAAGTTGCAAAGTTATTTCCTCAAACCACACACATGTTGTCTGTCGGATGGATTTGCTACCAGTTGGAGTGCATCAGATCTCGATGTTGGTGACACCCTCTGGTCTTGCCATCGGTGCCGGTGGAAGAGATCTCTTCCTAATCGTGGAGCCCAGACTGGATGCCGTGGAGCCTTCCAGAGCTGCCGAGATTGGTAATCAGGGGAAGCCACCGCATTCCATCTCACCCTGTGAAGCTGGCCTTTTGGATGTGGGCAGGAATCTCATTCTGCTGTGTGATAAAGTCCATATGTGCTATGATTCACAGCTTTTTGTTCTGTGCCATCAGCATTTCTTTTAATGAGCAACAGACAGTTGGGCCTTTAAGTAAACTCACTTGCCACATAAAGGATCACAGTTTGGCTGGAGGTGTCAGACACAATTGGGTCAGACACTGAGTCACGGGGACTATTTGGTCCAGTGGAAACAATGCTGGCTGGGGGTCAGGGCATGTGCCTGCATTTCAGTCCCCCCACAAGTCAGATGTGTGACCTTAGAAGTTTCAGTGGCTCCTGTGGGTCTTAGCTTCCTAATGATGACGACGACTACAGTATTAGTTACTGAGCACCTCGTCTAAGTTAGTCACTGGCACACTTAATCTCTAAAAGATGGAATCATTATCCATTTTTCAGAGGAGATAATGGTGGGTCCAAGAGGCAAGTGACTTGGCCAAGCCTTCATAAAGGAAAGAGGTGGATTTAGGATGCTAAACTGTGAAGGGGTGACTCCCAACCTCCTGTTCCTTCTACAATTCCATGCTGTCTTACGAATAGGCCTCCTCATTTTTGTGAGATTAAAATCAACCCCCAGGTGGGAAAGCCACTTGCAAAGTAAAAACATTTTGACAACTGTGAAGTACAGGCCTTGCCCACTGCATTGGATTCCTGGGGCTGCCATAACAAAGGACCACAGGCTGGTGGCTTACAACGACAGAAATGTGTTCTCCCACAGATGGGGCTGAAAGTTCAGAAGAAAGACGTGGGCAGAGACTTGTTCTCTTGAAGGCTCTAGGGGAACTCCTTCCTTGCCTGTTCCTAGCTCCTGGTGGCTCTGGGCAATCCTTAGCATTACTTCCTTATAGCTGGACCCCTCCAATTTCTGTCTCCATCTTCACCTGGCTGTCTTCCCTTTGTGTGTGTCTGTCTCTCTGAATCTCCCACTTTTTATAAGGACACTAGTCATTGGAATTAGGACCCACTCTCATCTGGTATGACCTCATCTTAACTAATTGCATCTGTAAAACCCTGTAAAAACCGTACTTCCAAATATGGTCACACACCCAGGTACAGGGTAAGGACTTGAACATATCTTTTTTGGGCAACACAAGTCGAGGCACTACACCCACTGTGAGTTTTGCACATAGTGAGGGTTTCACAAATGCGTGTTAACTGACAGACACTTGGATATTTGGTTGACCTGCAAAACCAAGTACTGCTAATTTCCATAATGGCCATCAGCCCCTCCAAGCCCACTCAAATACACAAGCTTCTGGGTCTTGACAGCCTGGAGCTCCTAGTCACCTCCCTTAGCACCCCTTAACCAGTGATTGCTCTAAGTCCCTCCATTTTACACAGCCTGAAGCTACTATCTTTGCCATTTGTATTCTGTACTGTGCTTTTCATGTATAGCACAATAAATTAAAAAAAATTAGGGAGACTATGGAGGGCAGAATGACAAGTAATGTCTTGTCAACATTTAACCCCATGACTTGGGTCTTAGAGCTATGGACAACCAAGGATCTCTTCATGACTTGCTGCTTTGTGAGGGACACAATCAGTTAGAACTGGATGACAAGAATCATGTGTAAGAAAATTCATGCTTATGTTTGCTAAAGTATAGGTTTTAGAGCATAAAACTCCTTCCTTAATGCCTTTTTGAATCCCTTTCTATTATGATAGGTAGAGACCTGCAGCTTAGAACATTATTTAAAGCAGTTTGTCCTGGCCACAAACTCATTGCCCAAAGGAATGTCTTGCTTCTGACATGACTTTGCTTAGAAAAGTGACTTAAGAGGCCCACTCTATCTGGTCTCTGCACCTAAGACAGAGAGAGAAAGCAGCATTTGCTATTGTTTCTTAGTGATTTAAGGAAGGAGCCAATAATACATGGTGCTCAGAGTGGAAGATGACGACGACTTATATTGGCCCAGTAATCCCTGATTTGCGTTCGTGGTCTTCTACCAGAACAATGAAGGATTTTGGTCTTCTTATGAGGTTACCTCTGCAGTTCAGGCCAACAAACATTCTTTAGCTCCTCACCTTGATTATAGACCTTTCGAGGGCAGGAGGTGGCTTGTTCAGCTTTGAATTCCCTATACAGATTGCCTTGCATAGGTAGGGTGACCAACTGTCCCACTTTTCCCAGGAGTGCCAGGGTTCCCAGGATGAAGGACTTTCTGTTTTAAAACTGGGACAGCCCCGGGATCTAGAACTGAGGGATTTACTGGGATGTGGAATGTCAAGTAGTTAAAGCTGAGAAAGTCCCAGGCAAACAAGGACGAGTTGGTCATGTCATCAGGCAAGCTGTATCATAAATATATAGTGCAAGGACTAGAGTCTGAGAGGATTGTGCACCATCCTCAGATACGTGATTTGAAAATATTTTCTTTTATACTGTGGGTTTTACTCCCCATTTCTTTATAGTGTCCTTGGAAGGCCCTGTGTTTTTAACTCGGACGAAGCCTGATTTAACTAGTTTTTTCTTTTGTTGCTTGTAATTTTGGTATCATATCTAAGAAACCACTGCTTAATCCAATGTTATAAAGATTTACACCTATGTTTTCTTCTAAGAGTTTTATAGCTTTAACTCTTACATTTAGATATCTGATCCATTTTGAGTTAATTTTTGTATGGTAGGATATAGGGGTTCAATTTCATTCTTTTGCTTGTGGATAGGGAGTTGTCCCGGCACCATTTGTTGAAAGAACTATTGTTTGCTCCACTGAATTGTCTTGTCACATAAATTAATTTTAATTATAATTGAAATGTCATTTATAAAATGCTTTATCTGGCAGAAGACTCCCTGTCCTCTTATTTTTGAAAATTTTAATAGTTGTTCTTGTTTATTTTTCTCTGAACTTTACAATCAGCTTGTCTAATTTAAATTAAAAATTGTGTCTCTATTTTTATTGGGATTGCATTAACACTTTAGATTAATTTAGAAAGGTATTCCAGTTTTTAGACTTTCACTCTTTCTAGCCATTCTTTAAAAAAAGTTTTCTTTTGTGTTCCGCAGTGGCATTTTTTTTTAGACTGGTTGAACTTTAAAATTTTAATAAGTTTCTATGCAATATTAATTTCATCATGAAGAACAATTTTCTGGGATTATTTGGAATATCTCAAAATTAACCTCCGTAATTTATATAACATAATTTTCTAAATGGGAACAATCAAAGGAGGTTAAGGGATTTAGTCTTTTATTTTGTTTTATTTTATTTTATTTTTTAGATTATAGTTTACAATCAAAGGAGGCTAAGGGATTTAGTCTTTTTTATTTTTTATTTTTAGATCACAGTTTACATTATACTTAAAAAAATACTTAGATTACATAAACATTACACAAAATATATAGGGATTGCCATATGCCCCACTCCCCACACCTCCCATACCCTCCCCCAGTGGCATTTTAAAATTTACAACAACTGTCTTCACATTTTTGCATTCTTCTTGTCAAGTTTCCTGATGTTATATCTTTTATGTTGCTACTGTCACTGGGCTCTTTTCTTCTGTATTATTCTCTAACTTTGAAGCCTATTGTAGTCTTGCCACAACTCTTGAGGGTATTATGCCACCCAGCCACATCCTCCCCAAAGATTTTCCTCAGGTTGTATAAGTTCCCCTTTCTCACCCTGATGTGCTGGGGAAGATGACCTTGCTCTTGCACCCCCTCCCCACTCCCAAGTGGTACATATTTCTCTGTTTGGGGGCCTCACTGCCTCTCTTATATCCCTTCTGGGGAGATGGCAGACCTTGTCCATAGTAAAGACTTTCTGTTCGGCAGCCGAACCAAGGGCCGCTTCTGTGAAGGAGAAAGTACACCACGATCCCATTATGGGTGCCGTCTCCCTTCTTACTGATGTTTGCAGTGAGGAGTAAGGGGTTTCTGTGTTTGCCTGTCAGCGGTCAGCAGAGAAATCCTGATGGCAGTGGGTGGTGGTGTCAGTCACTCCTATACCTCTGTGGGGACTAGAACCTGCTATGTGTGGTAGCAAAACACAAAGCTGGCAGGACCAAGGCTAAGGGACAGTAGCATAAAGACCTGCTTTCAAGTGGCAGAGCAAACTGGGGCCCTTACTCTGGGCCCATTGTTCTTTCTATGATGAAGCTCTTTTATACTTGGTTTCTCAGAAAATGAATACGTTTCATAGGGCTGATCGAGATGGTGTTTAAAAACCTAGGTAGGAAGAGTGTTCAGAAGCCGTCTGTTTTACTTCTCTGAATCCTGGCAGTTTTGTACCTCTGTTTGATGCTTCAATATGTCTAGAAATGTGTTACTATTTCTCTCTGTCTTATAGTCTCCATTTTTATCTCTTTTTATGGTAGTTTATATATTTAAATCCAGTCTTTTTCTGCAGTTTGAACATTGCCTTGTGTGTTAACAAACTAAGAATCTTCATAGTGTAATTTCGTTTTACCTCTCCTGTGGATTATTAATTTTGGTTTGCCTGGGTGGCTGGGTATCCTATCTGAATATGCTCTTTTTTTGTACAGGAGGGCTCTGGGCCACCGTCCGAGGTTCTGGTTTAGAAGATGTCAGCCTGGTGTTATTTGGTTCTCAGCCTTGTGCCATCAATATTACTACAAGCAATTCACAAAGGATTCAATGTAAAGTTCCACCCAGGGTGAGTGGAATCCTTTGGCCTCTTTTTCTGTCTGGGGGGGTTATAATTATTAACGTGCAACGTAAGGTTTTGAGTGAATCACTTCTTGGAGCTAAATTAGCTGATGCTACCTTGTCATCTTGAGGGTATTGTTATATTGTCTGTCTTACTATGAAGTGGGAAACTGACCCCACCAATAGGGCTTTTAATTAACGTCAGTTAATTCCTTTAAAAAGAAGACAAACAGGTAGTTCCAGTCCACATTCTCAGTGAGTGTTAGTACCAAAGAATAAATCAATTTATTAGGTGTACATTCTGGATGTGGGTTTGCAAAATTCACATAATTTGTATTATCACTCCTCTTCAGTTAGTGCTGTCTCATGGTCTATCAAGGGAACTGATTCCATGCCCTTCCCTGGTGCTCTGGTGAGAGATGTACTCATAGCTGCAGTTGAGTTTTCTATTAAGAGTTGACTTTAATGTCCTCAGTATTCCTAGCACACCTATGACCAGGTAGGAGACCTCACCATGCATTGAAAAAAACACACAACAAACTATATTCAGAGCAGTTCTAGGTTTACAGAAAAATTATGCAGATAGGGCAGAGGATTCCCTTATACTGCTCCCCACCACATAGTTCCACTATTATTAACATCTTGCATTAGTGTGGCACATTTTTTATAATTGATAAACCAATATTGATGCCTTATTAGTAACTTAAGTCTATAGTTTAAATTAAGGTTCATTCTCTATGTTGTACAGTTCTATGGGTTTTGACAAATGGATAATGTCATGAACCCAACATTGCAGTATCATATAGAATAGTTTCACTGCCCTAAAAATGTTCTGTGCTTCACCTATTCATCCTTCTCTTCCTCCTTTCTGAACTCCTGGAAACCATTGGTTTTTTAATTGTCTCTATAGTTTTGCCTTTTCCAAAATGTCATATGATTGGAATCATATGGTATGTAGCCATGTTAGACTGGTTACTTCCACTTAGCAATATGCATTTAAGATTTCTCCATGTATTTTTGTGGCTCGATAACTCATTTCTTTTTACCACTGAATAATATTCCATTGTAAATGAAAGTGTTGGCTTGGAACTGTCTGTACCCCAGAAAATCATATTCTTAAAGCTAATCCATTCCTGTGGGTGTGAACCTATTGTAAGTAGGACCTTTTCATGCGGTTACTTCAGTTAAGGTGTGGCCCAGAGTGGGTCTTAATCTTCATACTGGAGTTCTTTACAAATGGGATGAATACAGCAAGAGAGAGAGAAACAGAGAAAAAAAAGAAAGCCATGGAACCAAGGAGCCGAAAGCAATGAAATCTGGAAGAGAAGGGAGAGACCAGCAGACACTGTCACGTACCTTGCCGTGTGGCAGAGGAGTCCAGGATCATTGGCAGCCAGTCTTTGGGTAGAAAGCATTGCCTGATGATGCTTTGATTTGGATATTTTTCTCAGCCTCAAAACTGTAAGCTTGTAAACTAATAAATTCCCGTTGTTAAAAGCCAACTCATTTTATGGTATCTGCTTTCAGCAGCTTAGCAAACGAAAGCAATGGACATACCACAGGTTGTTTATCGTCCATTGAAGGGCATATTTGTTGCTTTCAATTTGGGGCAATTATGCACTATAGGGTTTCCCATATGCCTCATTCCCCACACCTCCCACACCCTCCCACGTAAACATCCTTCATTAGTGGGGCACATTTATTGTAATTGATAAACGCATCCTGGGGCTTTGCCATTAACCTTGGACCATAGTCCACATTGTAGTCTACACTCTCTCCCACACAGTTCTGCATGTTATGTGATGATATAAAATGACCTATATCTGTCATTGTAGTGTCATTCAGGAAGATTCCCAAGTTTTTGTGTAACATTTATGTAATCTAAGTATCTTTTTAAAAATAAAAAAAAATTATTATTAAAAAAATGCTATAAACATTTATGTACAGATTTTGTGAGAACATAAGTTTTCAACCCCTTTGGGTAAATACCTAGAAGCGTGATTGCTGGATCATATGGTAAGCCTATGTTTAGCTTTGTAAGAAACTGCCAAACTGTCTTCCAAAGTGGCTACACCACTTTGCATTCTCTTCAGCAATGAATGGGAGATCCTGTTCTCCCCAACCCTACGCACTTTCAAAGGCCCGTGTCAGGTATGGCTATGGAATTTATACAGCCTATCTTTCTGTCTTTCCAATCCAGAATTTTTTCCTCTTCCTATTTTTCTCTACCTTTGGGAGACAGAATGGTATAGTGTTAAGAGCATAGACATCCTGGGCTTGAAAACTAGCTCTGCTATTTACAAACTGTATGGCCTGGAGAAAATTAACTTTCCTGTGTCTGTTTCTTCATCTTAAAATGGAAATCATAGCAGTATGTACCTCATAGGGATATTAATAAGATTAAATTATTATATTAGTTGATATTTGCTAAGTGCTTAGAATAGTATCTACTACTGTTTTTTAAGTAAATGAAAAAAATTGTTTTTCCTCCTTATCCAACATCTCATTTTCATCTGAAAGTCATATGTAAAAACTTGATAGGACTTCTTAGTCCATGGATTATTAGGGCCTTTGAAAAGTCACCTTGAATATCTTCTCAGGATCCAGGGAGATGGCTGTCTACTGAACATTAAAGAGCCCCTGGGAGGGAGGGTCTAGAACATCCCTCCATCTCTTGTCTCACATATTTATCTAACCAAGTTCCTTAAATGTTATGAAAATTTACCCTTTATACATAAACCATATGCTGTTCCATACGGTGTTGTACCATAATTTAACTAATTCTTTTTATTGGGCATTTAGATCATTCCCAAATTTTCCTTAGTGTAAAGAACTGTGCATTTATCATCCTAGCAACTATATTTTGGGGCATGTGTATTTTCTCAGGATAAATTAATCTAAAATTTAAAGCTTATGCTATATAGTATCCAGTTGTCTGTAAGTCTTTTTCAATTTATACTCCTATCATCCTTGTATGACTGTCTGGTTTCTGGCACTTTGGCTAACACTGGCTATTTCTCTTTGAGAGAGATATATATATTCACCATTTTAATGGGTAAAATTTATACTGTTTATATTTCTTATACTAAAGAGGATGAACATTAAAAAAAGCAACTTTAGTTTTGATTAAAGTAATACTCACAAATAGGGAACTAGTAAAACAATCATGTCCTCCCATCCCTTTCCTCCCTTTCTCAAGTCTTTTTAATTCTTTTGAATATACTTACAGAACCATTTTTTTGCTAAATCAATAATCTGTGTTTACATTTTTATAACTATCTAAATGATGCAGAGCGAGGTAGAATTATTTTTTATAGTTTGTTGTTTTTTTCCCTAGAGTTCCTAACTTTTTTCTAAAATGTCTTTATATCATAATAGTTACTGTTTTTCCTTGAAGCTGTCTGTTCTCCTGTTCCAATCTAGTTGGCTGTTTTCTAGGCTTCATCTACAGGTTTCATCCTCGTACTTCCTTTGACTAATCTGTGTAGATTCACAGTTTCTCGAATTTCATATCTTCTCATTTTGGTTGCTCCCTTGTTTTATGAATCATAGCCTTAAGAAACATCCTAAGAAAGAGTGTATGAGAGGGAAATTTTATCAGTCCTTACATATCTGAAAATGCTCTTACACTTGATGGGAAGTTAGCAAGACATAGATATTTATTTGACATTGCCATATTTTGCAGGTCATAAATGATTGAATATTGGCAGCTTAATATGGTTAAACCTATAGATGAAAAATAATTTTCTTCAGAATCTTAAAAGCATATTTCACTTGTTTTTTTAAACAACTCAATTTTATTGATACAAATTAATAAAGCATACAATTCATCCAAAGTGTACAATCAATGGTATTTGGTATAGCACATAGTTGGGCATTTATCACTTCAATCTAGAGTATTTATATTATTTCAATAATAATAATATAAACAAAAAACAGAAAACAAGAAAATTCCTCACCTCTCAATCTCTCTCTGCTTTCCCTTTTGTACATAGCTGTTATTTCTGGATATTCTTGCAAAATTATTTATTTTTTTTATTAAGCAGTTTTATTCAGATATATTCACATATCATCTGATCTATCAAAAGTGTGTAATCAAAGGCTTTTAGTATAATTACCATGTTGTACATTCATCATCTTGAAAATTTTAGAACAATTTCATTATTCCAAAAAGAAAGACTCCACACCCCTTAGCATTCCTTCCCCAGCCCTACATAACCACTAATCTAATTTCATCTTCATAAATTGATTTATATTTACATTTTATATGAATGGAATCATACAATATGTAGTACTCTATGTGTGGTTTTCTTCACTTAGTATGATTTTTTTTGTCTGATATTAACATTTTATTGTATTAACCTATATTTGTTCAGCTTCAAAAAAATGGTCTTATAAATGCAATTTTACCAATATTCATATTCCATATAATATATTTATATTTCACACAATATATTTAGTTCATAATAGCACAATCTTACAGTATTTGTCCTTTTGTGTCTAGCTTGCTTCACTCAACATAATGTCCTTCAGATTCATCCCTGTTGTTATATGTTTCACGACTTCATTTCTTCTTACAGCTGCGTAATAGTCCATAGTGTGTATACATCACAACTTGTTTATCCATTCATCAGTTGATTGATGGACACCTGGGTTGTTTCTAACTTTTGGCAATCGTGAATAATGCTGCTATGAACACCAGTGTGCAGGTATCTATTCATGTCAGTGCTCTCAGTTCTTCTGGGTATATACCTAGAAATGGTATTGCCGGGTCGAATGGCAAATCTATATTCAACTTCCTTAAGAATTGCCAAACAGTCCTCCACAGTGGCTGTATCATTCTACATTCCCACCAACAGTGAATAAGCTCCACATCCTCTCCAACATTTACAGTTTTCTGACTTTTTAATAGTGGCCAGTCTAATAGGTGTGAAATGATATCTCATTCAAAATGCAAATTTTGATTTGCATTTCCCTAATTGCTAGTGATGTTGAACATGTTCTCATGTGTTTCTTTGCCGTTTGCATTTCTTCTTTGGACAGTTGTCTTTCCAAGTCTTTTGCCCATTTTTTAATCAGATAGTTTTTTTTTTTATTGTTGAGTTGTATGATCTCCTTATATATCATGGATATTAAACCCTTATCAGATATGTGATTGCCAACTATTTTCCCATTGAGTTGGCTGCCTTTTCACCCTTTAGACAAAGACCTCTGAGTGGCAAAAGTGTTTAATTTTGAGGACGTCCCATTTATCTATTTTTTCTTTTGTTGCTTGTGCTTTGGGTGTAAGGTTTAAGAAACTACCGCCTACCATAAGATCTTGAAGATGTTTTCTTACATTTTCTTCTAGGAGTTTTATGATTGTTGTTTTTATATTTAGGCCCTTGGTCCATATTGAGTTAGTTTTTGTATAAGGTATGAGATAGGGGTCTTCTTTCTTTCTTTTGGATATGGCTATCCAGTTCTTCCAGTACCATTTGTTGAACAAACTGTTCTGGCCTAGCTGGGTGGGCTTAACTGCCTTGTCAAAAATCACTTGACTGTAGATGTGAGGGTTGATTTCTGAGTTCTCAATTTGGTTTCATTTGTCAATCTGTCTGTCCTTATGCTAGTACCATGTTCTTTTTACCACAGTAGCTAAGTAATATGCTTTAAAGTCAGGAAGTGAGTGTCCTCCATCTTCGTTCTTTTTTGACATTTTTTGGCTATTTCGGACCCCTTACCCTTCCAAATAAATTTGATTATTGGCTTTTTGATTCTGCAAAAAAAAAAAAAAAAAAAAAAAAAAGGCTATTGGGATTTTTATTTAGAGTGCATTGAATCTGTAAATCAGTTTAGGTAGAATTGACATCTTAGTGATATTTAGTGTCTAATCCATGAACACGGAATGTCCTTCCATTTACTTAAGTCTTCTTTGGTTTCTTTTAGCAATGTTTTGTAGTTTTCTGAATACAGATCCTTTATGTCCTTGGTTAAGTTTATTCCTAAATATTTGATTGTTTTAGTCGCTATTATAAATAGAGTTTTTTTCTTATTTACTCCTCAGATTGCACACCAGTAGTGTGTAGAAATGCTATTGATTTTTGCATATTAATCTTGTATCCCGCCACTTTGCTGAACTTGTCTATTAATTCTAGTACCTTTGTTGTAGAATTTCGGGGTTTTCTAGATATAGGATCATGTCATCAGCGAATAGTGAAAGTTTTACTTCTTCCTTTCCTATTTGGGTGTCTTTTATTTATTTATTTAACCTAGTTGCTCTAGCTCAAACTTCTAGCACAATATTGAATAATAATGGTGAAGGGGCCATCCTTGTCTTGTTTCTGATCTCAGCAGGAAAGCTTTCAGGCTTTCACCATTGAGTACAATGCTAGGTGTAGGATTTTCATACATGCACTTTGCCATATTGAGAATATGTCCTTCTAGTCCTATCTCTTGGAGTGTTTTTATCAAGAAAGGGTGCTTAATTTTGTCATATGCCTTTTCTGCATCAAAAGAGAGGATCATATGATTTTTCGTTTTCAATTTATCAATGTGGTTTATTACACTAATTGATTTTCTTGTATTGAACAACCCTTGCATACCTGGGATAAAACCCACTGTATAATTCTTTTAATGTGCTTTTGGCTTTGGTTTGCAAGTATTTTGCTGAGGATTTTTGCATCTATCATTAGAGATATTTGTCTGTAATTTTCTTTTTCTTAGTATCTTTATCTGGTTTCAGTATTAGGGTGATTTTGGCTTCATAGAATGAGTTTGGTAGCATTCTTTCCTTTTCAATGTTTTTGGAAGAGCTTGAGCAAGATCAATATTAGATTGTCTTTGAATGATTGTTAGAATTCACCTGTGAAGCCATCTGGTCATGGGCTTTTCATCTTTGGGAGGTTTTTGATGACTATTTCAATCTCTTCACTTGTGATTAGTTTGTTGAGGTCTTCTCTTTCTTCCAGGGTCAGTGTAGATGGTTCATGTGTTTCTAGGAATTTGTCTATTTCGTCTACATTTTCTAGTTTTTTTGGCATACAGTTTTTCATAGTATCTTCTTATGATCTCTCTTATTTTTGTGGGGTCAGTGGTAATGTCCTCACTCTCATTTCTGATTTTATTTATTTGCCTCTTGCCTCTTTTTTTCTTTGTCAGTCTAGCTAAGGGTTTGTTGATTTTGTTGATTTTCTCAAAGAACCAGCTTTTGGTTTTGTTGATTCTATTGTTTTTTTTTTCTTCTCAATTTCATTAATTTCTTCTCTGATCTTTACTATTTCTTTCCTTTGCTTGGCTTAGGATTAGTTTGCTGTTCTTTTTCTAGTTCCACCAGGTGTGCAGGTAGGTCTTCAATTTTAGCTCTTTCTTCTTTTTTAATGTGAGCATTGAGGGCTATAAATTTCTCTCTCAGCACTGCCTTTGCGGTATCCCATAGGTTTTGATATGTTGTGTTCTCATTTTTTTTCATCTCAAGATATTTGCTGAATTCTCTGGCAATTTCTTCTTTGATCCACTGATTATTTATGAGTGTATTGTTTAATCTCCATATATTTATGAATTTTCCCTTTTTCTGTCCATTATTGATTTCCAGCTTTATTCTATTATGATCAGAGAAAGTATTTTGTATAATTTCAATCATTTTAAATTTATTGAGACTTATCTTGTGACCCAACATATGGTCTATCTTGGAGAAGGATCCATGAGCACTTGAAAAGAATGTATATCCTGCCGTTTTGGGGTGCAATGCTCTATAGATGCCTGTTAGGTCTAGTTCATTTATCATATCATTCAAGCTCTCTGTTTCTTTATTTATCCTCTGTCCAGATGTTCTTTCCAATACTGAAAGTGGTATATTGAAGCCTCCAACTATTATTGTAGAGACAACTATTTTTCCCTTCAGCTTTTCCAGTGTCTGCCTCATGTATCTTGGAGCACTGAGATTAGGTGCCTAGATATTTAGTATAGTTATTTCTTCTTGATGAATTGCCCTTTTTATTAATATATAATGACCTTCTTCGTCCCTTATAACAGTTCTGCATTTAAAATCTTTTTTTGTCCGATATTAGCTTTGCTACTCCAACTCTTTTTTGGTTACTACTTGTATGGAGTATCTTTTTCCAACCTTCCACTTTTACCCTGGTTTTGTCCTTATGTCTGAGGTGAGTTTTTGTAGACAACATATAGATGACTCATATTTTAAAAATCCATTCTATGAGTCTAAGACTTTTCACATGTTATTATTGTAAAGGTATTACTTACTTCATCCATTTTGACCTTTGGGTTTCTCTTGTCATGTTGTACTATTGTCTATCTTTTTACCCTATAATTTTCACTTTATAATAATCTTCCTTTCTATACTTGTCTCTACATCTCTAACCCTTGCTTTTTCCTTTTCAGCTGCAGCACTCCCTTTAGTTTCTCTTGTAATTATGGTCTTTTGGTAACATATTCTATCAGTTTTTGTTTGCCTGTGAAGACTTTGAACTCACCCTCATTTTTGAAGGATATCTTTGCTGGACACATAATTCTTCGCTGGCAGTTTTTCTCTTTTAGTACCTTAAATACATCACTTTCTTCTCTCCTCCATGGTTTCTGATGAGAGGATGGCACTTAATTTTATTGAGGTTTCCTTATTGAGGTTTCCTTGTAGGTGATGCTTTGCTTTTCTCTTGCTGCTTTCAGAATCTTCTCTTTATCTCTGATATTTGTCATTCTGAATAGTAGATGTCTCAGGATAGGTCTATTTGGATTTATTCTGTTTGGGGTACATTGTCCTTTTGGATACTGATATTTATGACTTTCATAAGGGTTGGGAAGTTTTCAGTCATTATTTCCTCAAATATTCTTTTTGCCCCTTCTCCATTTTCTTTTCCTTCTGGGACTCCAATAATGTGTATGCTTTTACATTTTGCATTGTCATTCAATTCCCTGAGACCCTGCTCCATTTTTTCCATTCTCTTCTCTGTACTCCTGTCTTTTCTAGTTCAAATGTTCTGTCTTCAAAATCACTAATTCTGTCTTCAAGCCTCTAATGTAGTTTTAATCTCATCCATCGTGTCTTTCATTTCCATAAGGTCTGTTACTTTTCTTTGCAGACTTTTAAAATGTTCTTTATGCTCACCCAGTGTCTTAATATCCTCTATCTCTTTAGTCATCTTTTCTTTCAATTCTTTAAATTGATTTAGTAAAGTTGTATGATTATTATTGATTAATTTTCTTAAATCTTGTAACTCTTCAGGATATTTGGTTTGTTCTTTTGCCTGGTCCATCTCTTCCTGTTTCCTAGTATGGCTTGTAAGTTTTTGCTGATATCTAGGCATCTAAATATGTTGGTGAATTTACTCTGATGGACAAGTTCTCTCTCTTGCATATTGTTATTTTTTCATAGTTCTTCTTTGATATTTGGTTCAACTTTTCTTAGATCTTTAAAACTGACCAGCTTAAATTATCAAAATTGTGCCATGCACTCCCTAATGGGGTGCAGATTTTCTCCCAGAAATGATAGAACAGCGACACCCAAATGTAGTTTTTGTCCATGCAATTTCCAGATTGGCCAGCAGATGGCACTTGTTGGCACATCTTTCCCCCTTGGTATATCTCTCTCTTTTCCTTTGTTTTAGTCTGGGCAGAGCTGGGATTCGAAGTGGCCTCTGCTGACTGAATTCACTGAAGTAAAGCACCCCTTCTCCCCTTTCATTTTCCCTTGTAAGAGCTGACAGGGAGAAAGATGTCTGCTCACCTCTCAGACAGTTGTAATGAGCCAGGGATTTTACCAGCTTAATATTTTGGGGGTGGGGAAGTGGAGCCCCTCCTGGCCACCACAGGGGTTTGGTAATTCATGTTTGTTGTTTTGGTTTCTTGATCTCTCTCTCCCTCACGTTCCTGGGACTAGTGAAGCACTGTCCTGGTCTGCTCACCCCCAAAGCAGATCCCTCAGGCAGCTTTTGGCTCTTTCTCCATTGTTTTTGTGAGAGAGCTGAGCCTTGCCTGCCTAATCCAATGCCATCTTCCCACAGTCCTGTCATTTTCTTTTAGCATCCAATATTGGTATTGAGGTTCAATGTAATTCCAATTTTCTTTCCTTTGTAGGTAACTTGTGTTTTCCTCTCTGGGAGTTCTTAGGTATCTGTAATTTGATAATGATATACCTTGACAGGAATCTTCTTTTATTTATTATGCTGACCATTTAATGAACTCTCTCAATCTGGTGACTTATCTCCTTAAGTTCTGAGACATTCTCTTCCCTCCCTTTCATCTTCCTCCCCTCCCTTTCCCTTCTCTTTCCCCTTCTACCCCTCCTTTTTTCCAAGTTAATCTGTCTGCAGTTTTTCTATTTTTCTTTCTGGGACTCCTATTTGTTAGGTGTCAGATGTCCTAGATCTATCTTTATGTGTCTTATCTTTTCCTTTATCCTTTCAATCTCTGTCTCTTTCATTTACTTTATAGGAGATCTCTTCAAATTTATATTCCAAGACTTCTATTAAAATTGATTTTGGCAATAATATTTTTAATTCCCAAGAGTTCATTTTGGCAATGCAATTTTTAATTGCCAAAGGTTCATTTTTATTGTGATTGTTCTTATTTTATTCATGCAATACACTCCTGACCTTCTTTAATTGAGTTTTTTTAATTGAGTTTTTAAAAAGTTGACTTCTTTTCTCTGTATTACCTCAGTGTCTTCCAGAATCATATTTCTGTCTACTTATCCTGGATTCTCCTATGCTGGATGCTTTCATGTTTAAGAAGGAGGGACTTAAAGGGGGAGTACAGGTCAGTGGATATAGATGAGTCTCATGGACTGCTGGGCTTTCATTTAGGGAGACTGAGCAAACAACTGGCTACTTGGGGACACATAACTGTTATTCAATTTCTCCACAGTTCTCTCCAAACTCACCCCTGGGAGTAGCTATCTAGCTGATAGCATTCTGTATGTGTCAAGAGTGGGGTTGTAGAAGGGTCATTTTTTTTCATGTAATATTCCTGACTTTAGCTCTATATTTCACCTTCATTTTCCCCATAGACCTGGCTCACAGCCTCTATGGTATTCTACAGAACAAATGATTCCTTTTTGCCTGGGAAGCTGAAGCTCTCTCTATCCTGCTATATCAGCTATTACCCTGGTAACTATTTTCTTTCTTTCAAAATTGTGTTAAAATCTCCTGCCTGCAGCTGCCATGGACAGGGCAAAGCCGCCATGGGCCGGGCAGGTCACCCGTGAATGGAGCGCAGCCAGGCACCCGTGAACTGAAGCAGAGCCGGCCATGAATGGAAGCAGAAGCCACCCACAAGCGGGGCAAAGCCGCCTGCGCGGTGACCGGTCTTGGCGCGTTGCCGCAATGGGGGAGAGACAAAGCAGACAGAGAGGAACACAAGAATGGACACACAGCAAGAGGAAGCAGAAAGTGGGGTGGGGGGGTATGTAATAATAATAAAAAAAATCTCCTGCCTGCAATTGGCTCCACTCCTGCTGTTTACATTGCTATGAATTGGAAGTATTTTTTTTTTCTTTACCATCTTTTTGGTGAGGTCTTCAGAAGGAGAGAAGAAAAATGTATATGTCCAATCTCCCATATTTAATCATAAATCTGAATAATTTTTCAAATGTTTATTGGACATTTGTAGCCTCTGTTTTGTGAATTGCTAGTCTAATACATGCACATTGCCCATAACCCCCACCACTTCTACCTCCTCTCCATT
>PVKH010008634.1:0-19357 GCA_004027955.1 Chaetophractus vellerosus | reverse complement strand
CTGCTCTCTGCTGCCTCTTATCTAGCCTTCCATACTTGAGACCACCCCCACCGAGGGGCGGGGCTCAACGTCTCACTGATGTGGCAGTTAACGCCCTACTCACAACTCAATCATGCCCAGATGAACAGACCAGCTTACAAACATAATCTAATCTATATTTTTGGAATTCATAATTAAATCAAACTCAAACCATTACATGGACTTGTGTCAAAAAGCAACAGTCATCTTTGCCTGAAAAAATAAATTAAATTTCTCCAGGGAAATGCCTATTGTTTCCTATGCTAGTGGAATGGTAAATGTGCAATATAAATAAATAGTGCACATGTACATGTATTTGTGTGTGGCATAAATATCAGGGATTTATTTATTATCTCACTAAGAAGAAATCTAAGGGTAAGCAGGACTGGGGTTGTTGCACTTGCTCAAAATGCCATCAGTTTTCCAGGCTCTTTTCATTTGTCTGCAACCTTCAGGGGGTGAAATGTCTGTCCTCATTGCAGCATGATGGTTGTTGCAGCATCTCCAAGCATCACATGCTAATGCAAATCCACTCATGGGTGAAAAAAGTAAAGGGCTGTCCCTGTGGTAAGGGAGTTTTTTTCCCATACCCATCTGTATTTGGAGAGAAAATCTCTCCAAGAAGTTCTCCAGCATTGACCAGAAATGTATCACATGTGTGACAGTTTGAAGTTCTTTTATGAATCCCCAAAAGAAAAGTATCACATTTTTTAACTAATCCATTCCTGTGGGTGTGGGCCTTTCAATTGGACTATGTCAGTGAGGCGTGATTCAGGTTGAATCTCTGCCCACTTGCTGGGTCTGATAAAAATAGAGACACAGAAAGAGAGAGAGAGGCAGAGAGAAAAAGTAAGCTGCCATGTTCGAGCCTGCCATATGAGAAGAGCCCTGAGAGGCTGAGAGAGGTCCCTGAGTCTGGAACCAACAAAGCACTGAGGCACAGAAAGAGGTCCCCAAGAGGCTGGGCCCACAGAACAGCTCAAGGCTGAGGAGATGAGCCATAAGCCTGACAACCCACAGATGAACTCAGGAAGAAAGCGGAGCAGCCGAGACTGAGAGAGGGGGCCCAGAAAAAGACAAGCCCTGTGCCTGGCTGTTCACAGCTGAGCTCTGCGAGCTGGGCTCTGAGACATGGTGAGCCTGGAGGGGAAGCCAGAGACCTAGACAGATTGCCTGCCATCTTCTTTCACCCTGTGGCAGCTTACTTTGGTGATAAAGTAACTTCTGATGGTGCTTTGGACATTTCGCGGCCTTGGAACTGTAAGCTTTTAGCTTAAATAAAATTCCCATTATGAAATTCAACACATTTCTGGTACTTTACATTGGCAACCCTGTGGCAAACTAAAACAATATGGCCACCCCAGGACTATGGCAGCTGACACTCCTGTACTGTGTCACATGGTCTCTCAAAAAATGTATCACATGGTCACCCAGAACAGTGTCACATGGCCACCCCATAATTGTCATGTCTCCATCTCATGATTGTCACATAGCCATCTCAGAACTCACTTTGTTATGCAAGAACTGTGTCACTTCAGAATTGCATTAGTTCATCCCAATACTTTTTAATATGGTCACCCCAGAACTGTGTTGCATGGCCACCCTAAAACTGAGTCACATCATCACTTCTGGCAGCTAGGAAGCTGAGAATGTCAACAGCTGACATTTTAGCTTCTCTGTGAGAGGCAGACTCTCCTAGCAACAAGAAAGAGAGAAAATGGCCAACCACTGGGTAGGTAACCAAGTCAATGTTGTCCACCACTAAAACATGTGTGCACGTGTGTGTGTGTGTGTGTGTGTGTGTGTCTATGTCGGTGTACAATGTTAACAGCAAGAGCTAGAGAAAGAAACTGAGTTACATTGAGCCACAGGTAACCCATCGTGTCATGAGTTGAGTTGATTTATGGAATGTACAAAGGTAAGCCATTATCATAAGAAAAGAAGAATGAATTTGCTAAAAGAGGTGAGAGAAGCAATGAATTGAATATGACAGAAAATGGGTGGCTGCAAGCTATCTTTTCAATGTTCCGGTATTTCTATGCTCAGATGGACTTATCCTACCATCAGGGAAAGCTCAGAGGGGTTGTTCCTCACCCCAGTGTCAAACCTCAGGAGCTAACTCTAGGGACTAGGTTTTATTCTTTCTAATGGGGCAGAAACAAGTTTCCATCAATTCACCCAGCAAGAAGCATATCAAATAAAAGTGATTTATGTTTGCCTAGCTCATATAGCACTCATTGTGAATGCAGTATGGCATGGATTTTTCATTTTTGGAAATGGTGTGGGTGGTGGCTAGAAGCTCAGTGCAGAAATCAGGAAAGGTTGTATAGATCAGGCACCATCATCCTGCAGATGATGGGAGCTGAGAGACCCAGTTTGTTATCAGAATAAGATCTTGCTGGTAAATTAAAGCTGAGTTATTTAAAATAAAATCAAGGGTCCTAATTGAAAGTGCTAGTCATATTAATTTCTCTTTGTGCTTCCTAATTATATCCTGACTGATATTTTGACTTAAATTAATTCTTAAAAATTTAAAAAACTATCTTCAGTTCTTCAAATTATTTCTACTTTTACTGGGTTTCGAATATTTACACAAAATCTTAGGGGCTATTTACTACTGGAATTATCTAGCCAATTTAAAAATAAAACACTTTCCATCAGCCACACAAAAAACGTAGACCCAAGTTCAAGAGGCTGCTTAGAGGGAATGAAAGTTTTTCTCAGTTGTGTTAACTAATTCAGGGGATCTTTGAAATGGCCATACAGCTCTCTGAATGCTGATAGTGGGGTGGCAGTGCTCGCGGAGGAGTGGAGGCTGAGGTGTTGCCTGCAGTCTCCAAAGATCCAGGGCTTTTGCAAGCCAGCTGAGCACAGCACTTGAGAAAATTACAGAGCACTGTTCCTTTGAGGAGCAGGAACCAGCCCTCCCTCCCACTGCCTAATTCCAGGCTACAGCGCCCACCGTGTTCTCCGTTTCTCTTCAATGACAACCTGACTCTCAAAAGTGTCACTAATAAGCCAGTTCCCAATTATCTGTGGAGGTTTTTCAGGGCTCTTGGCAATGTTCCGATAGCTTCTGGAGGCTGTTGCTGCCTACAAATGGAGAATCGTTTCTGCTTTGCACGATTCAAAGGCGAGAGCTGTTGGGAAGGCAATACTCTGGTTTCATTATCTCTTTGCTAGCAGAACAGAACACATTGCTTCTAATGCCCAAATATGTCATCTGAGAAAAAAACATGTCTTTATGCCTGAACAAGTTCTCCATTACTTATTTGAGCAAGTGGTGCACATGTCCAGTAGCCCATGATGTTCTCACAGACGAGTCCTCAGAAAATCCTGCATTGCCATTGTGAGACCGCAGGGTGTAATGCAGGAAGCTTCAAGTTGAGAGTTTGGGGTTAGACTGTAAGTAAGGCAGCAACAGGGTCTGCCATTTGGCTATCAATGAAATAGGGAGATGAATGAAATGGAGTAGGTCCATTCTTGAGGTGCCTTAGTCTTTGTGGGAAGGTCAGCCTTCCATATGGACATTTTGGCAGGCTTAATAGCAGGTAGTCCCAGTACTTTCCAAGTACCACTTAGCTAGTAGAAAATTAATCACTACTAGTGATTAATCACTAGTTTGTGTCTGTGCTTGGAATGTACTTAGGCAAAGAAAACTCCGTTATCCTCGGAAGGTATCAGTGTGTGGCTGGTTTGGGATCTGTGCCCTCTAAATATAGATCTTTTCAGTGGTCATCATGGGCCCTTTTGTATGCAACCTCAGCTCAGGCTCATAGAACTATGCAGGAATTAGAGTCTCCATTTCACAGATGAATTTGGCATACACCGTGTGGTGGGTTAAACAGTGACCTGGTGCTGTGTTTTTCTTATATAACACTTTGTTCATTTCTGGTTTTTAATCATTTTTCTTAAATCTGTCTTCAATGTTAAGAGTGAAAGTTCCATGAGGGCGGCAGCCATGTTTGTTTGGTTCACCTCTAAATCCCCAGGGACTTGCAATCCTCCTGAAGCATTGTAGGCACTGGGTGAATACTTGCTCACTAACTGACTGTCACAGATTCCTAAGGCTGCTGAACAAAGTACCACAAACTAGGAGGCTGAAAACAACAGACATTTATTGTCTCACAGTTCTGGCGGCTAGAAATCTGAACTCAAGGTGTCAGCAGGGCCACGCTCCCTCTGACACCTGTAGGGGAGACTCCTTCCCTGCCTATTTTAGCTTCCGGTGTTTGCCAGCAATCCTTGGTGTCCCTTAGCTTGTATGTGTAACACTCCAACCCCTGCCTCCATCCTCACATGGCCTCCTTCCCTGTGGCTATCTTCTTCTAAGGACATCAGTCATACTGGATTAAAGCCCACCCTAGTTCAGTGTGACCTCACTGTAACTAATTACAGATAAGGTCGCATTCTGACGTCCGATATCATTTTCATATCGTTTTGGGAGTCCCAATTCAACCTCTAACACTGACTGACTGACTTACTTGTTACCCTGTTCTACCTTACACACATGGCCTGGTATTTGCGTGTGTTCTGATGGATTCAGAAGGGCCGTTGTTCCTTCTGATCAGGAATGACTTCAGGGAAAGAGAAATATGATAGAAGGATGCAGGGCAAGGTCCTTCCTGCTTTGTGTCTTATTGACTGACCCTCATCATCTTGGGAATAGTGGACAGAATTCAATTTGCCTTTTAAACCATGAAAAGTTTTGTCTTGTTCTAGTGTCTGCTGCAGAAAATGAAGAATAAAATGAATTATGGAGCTAGAAAATATGAAAAGTGGTGTTTTTCCCTTTTCTTGTTCTTACATACTGCACCTCAATTTTCTCTTCAAGGAGTGACACCTCAAGAGTATTTCCTTCTTTCCACAAAGATGAGTGTTAAAGAGATAAAGAAAAAATTAGTAAACGAGGAAAAAGAAAGTAGATGTTTGACATTTAGGCATGCTCTGCTTGTCTTAATCTATAAACTCTCTATCCATGTAACCCAAACCACATTGCCATTTCCTCATTTGCAGAATTGAATGAGAGAATAGTAAAGGAACACACTTTTTTTTCTTTGCTAAACAAACATAAATGAGGCACAAATTCTGGATGAAACACTGTAGTCTCCAGGGGATTAGTATCCAGTAGAGGGTTTTAGATACAGATAAAATAATTATGATTCCATTCTAAATTTGGAAATAGTAAAGCATCCCAAAGACGATGATGGTGATAATGCTGATAAAGAGAGAGACAAAGACTGAAAACGACTCAGAGAGATAACTTTGACTTGTAGAGACTGGAATATTTTTCATGGAGAAAAAAAGATAGTCTATGGCCCAGGACTTGAAGGATTGGAATTTTTACAGTAGGTATTTGTTAAGGGAGAGGACAATATTTCACAAGAGAAAAATTCTTATTTGTTGATCCTAAGGAATTTTAAGGCATTGATTTTGTTAAAAAGCAAGAATAAAGGGGATCAATGTGAGGCAATACAACAAATTTGCATAGGAGTTTGAAGGTGAGCACTTCGCTGCCAGGCTGAGGAGTTTGTTTGCTGTGCAAATCCAGGAAAGGTTTTTATGCTGATGCACACGACTGGAATTGGGGCAGTGTGTAGGGTGGCCTGGAGGAGGGAGAGACAGACATTTAGGGAACGAGGCACTAGGCTCCTCTTTTAGTTATTTACCTATTAGGGAAGTAGCAGTGGGCGTCAAGGAAAGTGGGCTGATGTGAGAAAGATTTTAAAAGACTAGGAAAGTTTAATGCATGCAGAGGTGAGGGAAGAGCAGAGGGGAGGAAAGGAGCACAGATGGAAAGTTTAACCAGAAGCTTGTCTCCTCACCTTCAATCTGAGATCTCATTAGCTTCCTCTGCTGTTGGCTTCTCCCCTTTAGCATCCCCTCGAGCCTTCCTTGTGTGCGACTGGGCAGGGAATGCCTGGCCATCACCACCTCAAGTTTCAGGGCCAGTGGGTGTGAAGCCCTGGTAGAGGACAAGCCAGGATGACAGAACAAGACTGGCATCAAAAGAAGTCTCGCTCATGTGGGAAGATCAACACAGGGAAAAAACGCCTTTGTGCTTGAATCTAAACACTGAGTTTTTGTGTTATCATAATAAAACAAAAGAAATATGGCCTTAAGGGTAAAATTGTTCATCTGGGGATAAATTTTCTTTTATTCATTCTTTTATATTTATGGCCTTCATCTGAGTAATGTAAGCTAATTATTTCTCCTCACAATTAGCTAGGCACTATTAAACATCAATCTTCAATTGTCCACAGTTGTTTTTCATGTTGTTGGCATAAATCAGGTATATATTGGACTGAGTTATCAAGATAAATTTCTAAGTCTCTTTTACAAAAGGAACCCTCAAATTGGTAAGATTGTCATATTTTATTTGGAATGCAGGGTAGTGTGCTGGAGGATCATAATATTCCCATAACATGCATGTCATACATGTAAATGTGTAACAGTGATTTTGGTGGTAGGTGAGGATTGTGGATAATAATATAAATACAAGAATGTTCTTCTACTATAAGATGTTAAGAATATAGTGGATTCATGGGAAAAATAAAATTAATGTAACTTACATACTATAGTTAAGGGTAATATTGTAATATTTTTGTAGCAAAGGTTAAGAAGGTACTATATCCATACTAAAGGTAAAAAAATGAATATGGGGTTTAGCTTTATGAGATATTAATATGATTAAAATTTTTTTCCTTCATTGTCTTTATTAACAAGGAGAACTTGGTCATGTCATTTAAGTAATCTGTGCTCATTTATGTATCTTTCTGAAACACCAGAAAAACAATTTTGTTTTTAAGATTAAATGAGATGAGTATGCTTAAACAGAATTTGTTAGAGTAATGCTTCTTCAATTAGTTAAGCTGCCTATTATTTTATTTTTTGAAGTTGAAATAAAGTTTACTTTAAAAAAATAATATTCTCATACATTTTGTGGGGAAGTAAAGCTTTCATGAATGGTTTAGGAACAATCACAGACTCATGCAATACCTTTCTCTAAGGGAAAGCACTTACATAAGTTATTATTCCTTTTTCCTTCTCTGCGAGCAAGACCTCAGGTAGAGCAAGATGTTCTATGCTTACACATGGGGCAACTGAGGCATGGGGTGATTAAGGGTATGGTCTTATATATTTTTTAAAAAATTGATTTCTCAATGTAATTTGGCATTTATATTGTATTCTTCACTTATGTCAAATTCCATTGCCTTAGGAACAGAAATAGGTGTGAATAATGTTCAAATTTAATTGGCTATGTAATGCCAGATAAAGTGAATATTCAATTCTCTGACAACTTGCCGCACAGAGAGTGGGAAGCTTGTGTGGCTTCGCCATTGAACACCATCTCTCCCTCCCACGCTCCTACCCTGTTGCCTTGTGTGTGGTCCTCCGCTGGGATTTCTTTCCTAGCAGGAGGGCATCTCTTTGCCTTCTCTACTACCTACATTCCATCTATAAAGAGAAACAAATAAAGGCAAGCAGAGGAAGTTTCACTTGTTCAATTTATTTTTTGCTGGAGGTCCTCCTACTTGAAGTTTTTTTTTTTAAACCCTAAACAGAAGTTATCAAAACCCATTTGATCCAAATATAATTAAAGTTGATGCTCTAGACTCCTAGAGACTTAGAAAATTTAATTTGTGTTCAGTTATGGCCTGTGAGAGGGCACCATTTTGTCTGTATATTCAGTGAGCTTGAATTAATACCAGTTCTTTGTGAGCTCCTGCACTCAAAATATTGCTGCCATTCATTTTATAGCCTGCCAGCCAATTTTCAAGCCAATACAGATAAATTGAATAAAATCTTAAAGTGTTATTTTATGAGACTGCCACCTGCTCACCAAACTCAGAATTCATCTTGAAGGTTTTTTGTTTTTTTGTTTTTTTTTTTTGGTTGAAAGAAGCAATTAAATGAGCTGGCCACAAATCTTTATTTATAAATCCTTGATATTATTTCTCACACTGAGATTATTGTAAAAGTGATAGTGTTTGGTTTTTATACTCAATTTTCAGTCTGCATTTTATTTGAGCTGAAATATATATTTTAGTTGGCTATATTGTTCAGATAACCACAATTCTTACATATTTTTGATGAATTGTAACATAATTCTTCTGATTTTATGAGGACCCCTCACAAATATTTTAACATCTATTTTCTGTTCCATTTATTTTAAAAATGTGTATAATTTTAAAAATAATGGTTTGGAAAATATTAAATTACACATTTCTCTCATCCTTAAATACCCCCAAACCAAACTGATATCACCTCCATTCTTTCCTATTTGCATATATATTTCCTTATTAGTGGCGGGTTTGAAGAGGTTTTAGCAGTCCTTTCACTTACAATTGCAGTCTTCAGCATTTTATCCCTGGTCATATATTATACTTAAAATGTCCTTTCTCTCTATGCTTTACATTCTTGGATTATTCTGTGTACCCCTCATTTGCATATTTTATTTTTCATTTATCCACCATGGTCTTACCTCTTAACCCTATCCTTTGTAAAGCAGTTGTAGTTTAGATGACCCTATGGAAAACTTATTTCTCTTTTCTTCTACTATAGGATTAGCTTTAAAAATGATTTTTAAAATGTATTTACCTACTTCATTTGTGATTTCAGTTCTTAAACTCAATTCATCAATTCATCTGTCTGATGTGACTAGTTCTGAGTTATATCAAAGTGGTTTGTTATCCAGATGGTTAATTTACCATAATTTGTGAATAATTCACTTTTTTGAGCAAAATAGATTAAAAGTATTGTCTATAATGGCATCATTGTCACTCAGTTGTATTCCAATTTCATTCTGGCTAGCACATGGAGAGTCACACAAAATCATGAGTACACCCAGGAGCCCAAGCCCTTTGGCATTATTCCCAACCTCCAATTCTGTCCCTCATGAGTATTAGACACATGTGGATGTCATCTGTCCTGTCATACACTGGGAAAGATCAGAAACCTTCCTTTTCCTCCTTTTTTACTTTCATACATTAAATTTGATAACTTACTTGATAGCACTCTCCATTTGGTTAAAATCCCTATCAGAAAGTATACACATAATAGCTGATACCATGAACCGAATTAGAATTCTTTGGTTCTCTGTGGCAAGAGCTAACTCATTCAAGAAGAGCTGGTCTCACGGAATTGTTGAGAATCTGGAAACCCAGTCAAAGAAACAGGCAGAGCTTAAGCAACTCTGAAAACTTGGGGATAGAAGCCCTCACTATGCTCTCATTCAGGTGCAAAAGCAGCCTCTTGAGAGACCTGGATGGACCAGGACTCAAAGCATTGGCCTCTCCGTTAGAGATTCTAATTCCATGGAAAGAGTTACCTATTGAATGATTTTAGGACATGAACCTTTCCATTGGTGAAGGATGGTCTGCCTTCCCCACTACTGCCCTACCAAAATGGAACCAGTGGGAAGGAGGTAATTCCTCACTAAGAAAAAGGATATTGTTACGAAGGGAAAATTTATATTAGGTAGTCAAATACAACAACCACTATGCTAAGTATCTCCAAACAAAAATCTCACTCCCATTTTGGGGGAGGCTACTTTGGAATCTCACATTTGGACTTTCAAATTTATTCTGTATTGTGCTTCAGCCAAGCCTTGGGAGCTAAGCACCAAAACTTGTGGGAAACTCTGGAGGGGATAGCGGAAAGGAGAGGTACACGTTTCTGCCTGCCACTCTCACTATAGATTCCTGTGGACCCTGGATAGGCAAAGGTGGGGGTGGCGTGCTATCTCTTAATATGTTTTGGATTTTGCCTGGTGCTGTAGTTGGGCAATATGGTGTCACGTGTGATCCAGCAAAATCTCTGGATTCATTTATCTTCAGGTTGGTGAGAGTCAGATGAATGCAGAAGATATATAGTTTATTACAGTAGCTTATGGTTGTTTTAAGGGTATACTTCCCTTAGAATGTGTGAGGTTAGAAAACAACTCCCCATGACGTTGCTATCGAATGCTGAAGGAGCCAGATACTGGACTACTATATTACATTTGTTAAAGTTTGCCATTTTTATACAATGAAGAAGTTACAAACAGTATAAAAAGTTAATAATAAAAAAAAAGTTAATGAGAAAATTTCATTTTTAAGCCACATTTTTCTTATATTTAATCTAGAGTAAATAATTTATTCAAGAAATACTTATTAAGCAATCGCCATGCTCATTTTATAACTACTTCCTTTTCTTCTTAAAATTAGCTTTTAATAAAATAACATATGCACATGAAAAAGAAATCAAATGGTGAAAAGGGCTTAGAACAACTATCTTCTGTTGTACTCATTTCTAATGCTAGATCTGCTACTTAGAGGCAGCATCGTTTAACTTTTGTGTCTGGTTCTGATTCTTCTTGTCCTTACTGTCATAATTTTAATAAATATGCTTATGTTGTTGTTTCTTAATCGATCACTTTAGACTTCTTGTCTAAATTAATAATGGGTGATTTGCCTCATTATAGAATAATCTTACCTCCACTTCCTGCATTCTCCTAATAGGGTTATACAACTACTCTTTAGACTTGTATTGATTTTCTTTGCAATTGTGACTAGTTTAATAACAGTGTTATCCCTTATTCCATCAAGTTGCCTTACCCTCATACTATTCTGAATCCCATTTTGTAGGTTGATGATATTATTGCCACTTCCTATTCCCCTCAGTTCATTTCCCTTTCTCTCAGTTGTAGATTTCTGTCATCTGAACTTTTATTTTTAAATTATCAATGTTGAAGATATTTCCGTTCTATTTTGCATTGAAAATTTAAAATCATTGTTTATGGGTTATTTCTAATAGATATTCATAAACAGCATTTGCATTATTTGACTATCAGGGTAGAGGTAGATAATGTACTGTAATTATATTTGCTATATGTACTTTTCTAATTTTCTAATAACTTTATATGTTTCTAATTTCATCTTTTTATTTCTTGTACCATTTGTGCTTATCATAACCTCTGTAGTTAACTCTGTATTTCATCCAGTTTCTATTGACTTGCCATTTTTCCTGCACCCCCTCCTCCCCCCGGTCTCTCCGACCCATTCTCCAGTCTGGACTGATTTCTCTCTGGTATCAGCCCTCATCCTAGGACATTCTTACACTGTTTTCCCGGATTGGTGCCAATATTTCTTGGATTCTACATCTAACTTTATTTTATTCCATTCCCTTGCTTCGCTTCAGCACATCTTTAGGTAACTTCTCAGGAAAAAGTTTGTAAGATAAAATATCTGACTCATTGCAAGTCTGAAAATGTCCTTATTTTTCCATCAGACCTGAGAAGAAACAAGGGCTGTTAGCTGGTAACTAGACTCCCTACATAACATCAAAAATTTCACAGAACACCGACGTCAGAAAAGGTAACTCTGTGATCACGACAGGGCAAGTAAAAAACTTCATAATTGTGTCTGAGCACCGACGACAGCAGCAACACTGAGCAAACCAGAAAAACATCCAACATGTTCTCTCCAGCTTACCTGAATGACTGTTGCTTCCAAACTAATTAAACGTTAGCCTTGTTCTTGACTTCTAAATGAACATTTTTAAGATTCACAATCAGGATTACTCCTACCTCCTGACTGCACCCAGATAAAAGCAAACCCCTACTTCCTTGAACTTGGCAAGCAATTCCCAACATGCAAATGGGCTCATCTTTAGCAGAATATAATTCAAATTTCGGGAAAAGAAAGTCAGCACCAAGTTCAGAGAGAGGAGACTATGATAAACTTCTCCCTGCAAAAGAAAGCTGGAAACATTTTGAAACATTGACATTCCTGACTAGCATGCTGAACCACAAGGAGAATTTGAAATATAAAAACCTTAGAAATGGCATTAAAATGAGCTAAGAACATCTTTTTAATTTTAGTATTTGAAATGCAAATATTTGGTTATAAAAAATGAGAATGCAAAACTATTAAATGAATCAAAGTTGGTAATTTTTTATTAAAATGCAAGAAGTCCGTGTAAATAAAGGTGGAACTGATAAATGGGGGCCAGAACTTGATCTCTGACAGTGAAATATATGTCTGAATCTCTCACCAGGTTTTCTAGCTATCAGTCAGATCCTGGAAAGCTTGAAAAACTACCCATCAGAGACTTAGCATTCTTAATTTATTTCTTTCCTAATTCCAAGTTACTCAGATGCACTCAAGTTTTCTGTGCATCCAGGGAAGAGAATAACTAGTATCCAGATCTGGTTTTGGTGGAATCATATTGCTGCAGTCTTTAGCTAGAGGAAAGTTCATACTTCAGAGTTTGAAGATGTGATGACTTTCCAGCAGAGGTGAACAGTGGTCTACTTGGATTTACTGTGACAGAGCAGAAAGGACAGAGTTTGGAACCTGAGTCCCAGTATGAACTAAGAACATGGAACCACTACTGGCTTAGTGCCCAGCTCATCTCTTACATAGTGATTCCTTTAGAAACTAGAACAATTATACCTTCTCATCACCTCCCATCTCTAAAGGGCCCTTTTCAATGATTATGCTAGCATTTCTTAGTGTTGCAGCAAACTCTGTGTGAGTGTGAGTGTGGGGGTGAGATTTCTAGAATACCCCCTCCTATCTGGTATCCATGGTGGGTGTTGGGAGTGAGAGGAAATGGAGGTGAAAATCAAGGTGTCTTTGTGAGCTCTGATTGTTGTGTTCCCTAGTGGTAGAGGGAGCTCAGCTTCAATGCTAATAAAGCTAGCAGCTTCTGCTAATCCTCAATCGAATGCACACACTGATGAATAAAACAAAGCTACAAACTTCTACAGCGACCACAGGCAGGTCATCCACCCTATTTTATGTAACAGCTTAGAAAAGACACAAAGATCCTGAGGAAGTCATAGAAAAGGTGGGAGAGAGCAACATGCATTCCAAATTCATTGTGTTCTGTAGGAGGAAAGCTCACAGGATTTTTCTTCCCCCAGGAAGAAAAAAAAAAGCATCACTATTGCCATTTCTGCTGGGTCTTTTAGGTCTCTGAATTACCGGATTCTCTTTTGCCCTCCTTCAGGCATTTTGGGATTTAAAGAACAGAAAACACTGTTTCCTCGAGAGCCAAATCTCTGAATGTTTCTAATGTGTTTTAACTCAATTTTAGGGGCAATTTCTGAAGCATTATGATTAGGGCTGAGTAAATTTAGATCAAGGGAGACAGTTATCCCCTCCAGCCATTTGATGGGGAGGGGATAGAGGAGGGAGTGAAGAGAAAGGATTGAAATGGGTTAAGGGCTTAGTTTCTACTGACAAAATTCCTGAGATGCCAGAAAGGAAAAATGACATCATGCACAGAGCTGCACATCCTACTATTGGTTCAGCTTCAGACTATTGCTAATTTTGTCTGCCATTATCAAAATGATTTCTTTTGACCAGACCAAACAAAAAAGTCAATGAAACAGACAGAATGGCAATGCTCCATTTTCACATATGATACTTAAATCTTTCAATAAAATTAAGTAATAATTATTATCACTCTGAATTAAATTATAGGCTAAAATATGCCCCCTGAGAGTCACAACTGTTCAGTGCCCAGAAGTTAGTGTGAAGAGATGGCTACTTTGTCATACATTGTGTAGCCAGAATGCTGCTAGTGAAAGATGGGACATTTTGGTCAATTCTTGATTGAACAATTATTGGTATGAGATTACTCATAAATTCCCGGAAAACCTTTTTGACTCCCTGTGACTCACTGGCCTTTATTTTCCAGGACAAAATGTTGCTGGTTATCTTATATTCACTGTCATTAATTTCCCTTTTTCATATATATGATTTGTCCAATAAACTCTATTAGTAGTACAGCAGCCAGGTGTCCTGTATCAGGTGCAGGAAAATCAGCTATTAGCTCATTGCTGGGTTCATATTCCAGTGTTACCGCTAACTAGCATCTGACCATGGGCTAGTAGCTTGACTTTTCTGCCCTTAATTCTAGTATTTATGAAACAGGGATATTCATAATATGTACCTCATGGGGTTATTGTGGAGATTTAATGAAATTATATAAAGTGATTAGATTGTGGCTGACACAGATTAAGCACCAAACAAATGATTTGAGGGTCACCCCTAAATCAGGGTGAATTGGCTTTATGTACAGGACAAAGGATAGTTGGGACCCCTCTTTGGGCTTAAGCAGACTCAGAGTTTATTAATCCCCAGCCCTGTTAAAAAGTGCAATAGAACCTTAATGAATATAGTGCATATCTGTGGGTAATTAACTGTGGAGCTCCTGAAAGTGAGCCATTTGCTTCTAAGACCTCCCTTCACATCTTCCCTGAGCCTGGAGTTTAAAACAGGGTGCCTTAATCTCCCTACTGACAAGTGAAGCCATTCTTTCTGAGCAGAGAGCTTTGTTTTGTTAGGAAGATTCATGTCCTCACAGTGTCTTGCCATACTTGGAATGTGTTTGACTTTATGTTAATTGCTATCACAGCAGCTACTCCCACATATGTACACAGGGATGGAAGATGCCTCTGTGTGCCCTCTCTCAGATCTGGAAACCCTGACAATGGTTCTAACTGATATAGCAGGTTTCAGGACGAATCACTGAGATACCTCAATGGCTATAAACAACGTGTTTCATATTTGTTTTTATTCTCAGTATCTCAAAAGTTTAACAGAAAGAATACAAGTCTCCCAGCTCCCATCACCCCAGATAGCCTGGGGTGACTTCATGACTAGCAAGAAGGCCTATTTGAAGGCCTGACATGAATGCAAGAGATACCCACTAATTATTGTTAATTATTGTTGAATCCATGGATCCTTGAACCTTTTAGTGCCTCTCTAGCAGAAAATATCCATATATACAATCTTACATGCCATATCACACTATTCAAATCCCGCAGCTCTACCACCTAATCACTTGCTGTAAAATGTCATTCCAGTCTGCCAGCAAATCCCTACCAGTGTGCTTCCACAAAATCCATAGGTGTCATACATGAAGGAAACGTAAAAATACTGGAAATGTAGTTCGCTACAAATCCTTAGAAGCCTGAGGTCTTGCCTCAGTGGTTAGAATTCACTGGAACTGGACAAGACGAAAGTACATTTGCAAGTAACAAAACCACGTAAACATCATTGCAGAGCATCTTTTCTTCTAATAGATGCTGTTGGAATCTAAGCATTGCAATATGAGTGCCTTCTTGCTTTTGAGTGAAACCTGTAAGAGAAAATTGGATTTCATTGAAGTATGAGGTGTTCCAAAGATTCATTGCTTCTGTCTTACTTGAAAAACAACTTCCTCTCTGCTCACAGATATATTAATATCCCTCCCCCTGTCGGTTCTTTGGGTTGCAACTAAGCCAAGAATGAAATTCACTGGATGTTTTAAGTAGCAGAGGATCTTTGAAATAAAGGCCAGAAAACTAATATGGGGGAAAGTTACATTTTGTAGTAGTTTTCAAAGGTTATTTCTTTTGCCCCTAAAGTGAAAAGAATTTCATTTCTACACTGCAGTAAGGCCTGCAGTTGATTGGCCAAAGACATTAAGTTGAGCCAAAAAGTTTGTAAAAACCTTGGAATTTTGTATCTGGGAAGGTAACAGCCAAATGATCTGAGATTTAGAAATGTGATATAATAACAAATTTCGATTTTATGATTTTGAGGTTTTACATTGCCTTGTAACATTTCAAGTAGTGAGAGCTTTCCAAATATGTCCAGAATCCTGATGTTTACATTTCCATGAATAAATGCTTGCCAGATATAAAGTCTATTCCTTCCTCTCAAAATTCTTAATTTCCCCTTACTTTTCAGTAGCATTTTCTCACTTTCTTTTTTTATTATTTTTATTTTATTTTTTAATTTAAAAAATTTTTTACCAAGAGGTCCCGGGGATCGAACCCAGGTCTCTCCATATGGGAGATGGATGCCCAACCATCTGAGCCACATCTGTCCCCCTCTCACTTTCTTTAGTAGTCATATTCTACGTTTTACTTGCAATATTTCCAAAATAAGGAAGTGATGGGGAGAAAATGAATAAAAGCTGAAGTAGGCCTAAAGACGTTAAAATTACCAACTTAAGTATGTGAAGGTCTAGCAGAGGCAGCAGTCTGTCTTCCCATTGAAAACGTGATCCAGTAGCTAAGGTGGCTTTACACTAAGGCAGACCAGCTAATATTAAATTTGGTTCCTTAGACATAACAGAAGTGAATGGGTTCATGGGTATTATTTTGGTTATAATTTAATATTTACTAAAGCTCATGGTAATCCTGAAAAGTTCTGAAGGAGAACATACTCACATTTCAGAATTACCTAGAGGAGTACTTGTTGAGGTCACATGAAGTCAAAATAATCAAGTTCTTTTCTTGATACAAAGAAAAATAACTTCTCCATCACTTTAAGTTTTGGGAAGAAAACCGTGAATTCTCCCTCACAAAAGGTTATATCCTTTGCACATGATTTTAACAAACAAACAGCAACCCACTATTACATACTCCAAATTGTATTGAACTCATTAAATATATTTGAGAAGAGATTTTTAAATATATCTAGTAAATAAAAGTGTTTTATTAGTAACTAGTAATATTTTGTTAATCACTATTAAGACCTACTGGAATAGCCTATGTTATGCAGACTAAGCTAGTTATTATTTATTATTTTTCCATATCACCACTGCTAGGCAAATCAATTTTGGTTTTCCTTGTTAGAGAACTCAAGGTCATCTTACGCTTTAGTAAGTCTTATTTCTTTCTCCATAAGCTTTTTCATGCACATTCTTTTATTCCTATTTCCACTGCACCATTTTTGTCTAGGATTTAATTTCTCAACCCACGAGTGTTTCCCTAGCCTCTTATTTGATTCTCATGACTCCAGTCTATCCTCTAAAAAAAAAAAAAACAACTGTGGTCAAATGCATCTTCCTGAAAGACTACGTTCATTGTAACACTCCTGGCAAACAGAACCACCACCACCAAATCTCCATTGACTCCTCAGAACTGCGGAGTTGAGACTTCTTCACAGTTCCCTTAAAATAGGCCCACATTTATTATTCCAAGCTTATCTGGGGGGAATGGGGGGATGCACTCACTCTCATCAGTCCAGACCCATTTGCTCACTGATTCATCAATTTTCCTGGAATGTCCAAATTCATTCATCTTTACCTTTTACTTTCCTGTGGTTTCATCTAATTGTTATTAGGCTGTTCTGCAGTGTTTGCTCTGAGAGGGAATACAGTGATGTGGCCGTGGAGCCAATACTGATAATACCTAAAGTAAATGAGCTAAAAGAAATAAAATAACATAAAGGAGGAAGTAATCAATTTTCCCCTGCAGAGGTTAGAGTTGTGGCCTACTTAGGGAAGAAGTGGAGATGGAGACTATATGCCAAGCTGCAGAGGGCATGAATAGAATGACTTTAGGGCAAAGGCAGAAGGAGCAATGGCTGGGGGGGGGGTGTTCTAGCAGGAATTGGTATATTTAACTCAATTTTAAATGCTGTGTGAGCTTGTAAGTAGAGCTGGTGTAAAAGGCAACAGGAGCATTTTGATGAAGGCTATGATTAATTAGATTATGGCCAGTTAGAAGTTATAAGAAAATAATGTTCATGTAATCAGAACTGCACATAATTGTATATTAGATAGATATGGGTGTAAGTTCTAGACTTTCTAATTACTAGCTATGTAACATTATCCTCTTTCAATCTCAGTTTCCTCATCTGTAGAATGGGAATTCTATTATGTATACATAATATAATGTATATATAATGTTATGCATGTTAAATAAAAATCAGTTGATAGGGAAGTGCCTGGCATTTAGCAGATGCTCAATAAAGCATCATAGTCTATCACTACATCTGTGAAGGAATCCTCCCATAACATTCAACAGCAGTTACAAGAATGAAGTTGCTCTAGTTGGTATTTGAGAAGAGTCTGTTCCCTTCCCAGGAAGGAGGAGTGAAAGTCTAGAACACATTTAGCTGCTTCTTAGATTACCTGTTATCTAGGAGCAATGCAGTAAGGCAATTAATAGGCATTATTACATTTAATTATGGAAAGAAATTTGTGATCTAGGAATCATTATCATCATCATCTCGGTTTTACAAATGAGAAATTGCACCGCAGAGAGGTTAAGTACCTTGCTAAAATAGGCTGCAATACCTGCCTCAAACACTGACTACCCACACACTCTGACGTTTGCCATTCTAAATACTCACGATGGTCTCTCTACCTGCTTCTATAAATGGGAAAACAACTATGTTGCTCAGTTGTAAAATATTTTGGGGACACATGTCAGAAATTAAAATAAATAAATGATAGATATCTGATAGATAGATGCATTGCTTACACTAATTTATATTTTTGGCCATTTTAACTCCCAGATTTCTATGTTGATTTATGGTGTCAGTCATTGTTGCAAATGGCAATATATAATCTTAGACATTTCATGCTCCTGAAAGTTCGACCAAAAGCTGACTTCATCACCACTTTCTTTTCTTCTGGTAATTGAAGTAGCACAGAACTTACAGTAGGTGGAAGATTGGAGAGGTCCCACTGAGAAGCGCTCCCAGAACAGGAATGAGTGGTATTCTTGGCCATTCCTGCTTCAGCGATAACAATGGGGTAAGAAAGTGATGTGAGTATAAGTAATGGAGGATTAGAGAGCACAGAGAATGGAGCAGGAAGGCTGCCCAGCCTTGGTCAGCCAGAACATCACTTTTCACTGCCTTGAGTAACAAAGATATCATTCTTGTTCTTGAATTTCTTCTCATGGGCACATACACACACACAAACAAGGAGAAGCTGAAAATATACTGTTTTTTTTTTTTTTGTTTGTTTGTTTTTTGCTGCTTGTTGGTCAGGGGTCACTTACAGCTTATAGGGCCACCCTCATGTCTAACCATATGACCTTCTCAAAAACATGGCAGCTTACATATTCAAAGCCAGAAGGAGGATCTCTCTAATTTGCAACAACCGAGCCTTGTGTACTGTAACATAATCATGGGAGTGACAATCCCATCATATACTCAGGTTTTGCCCACACTCAAGGAGAGGGGTTATTATACACGGTGTATATACCAGGAGGTGGGAATCTTTGGGGCTATTGGCGATTGAATCGTTTCCCCAGCAGCAGATGTGTTCAAATCTTAATCTGAGTTCCTGTCTGTGTGAACCCATATGTGAATAGAAGTTGAAGATGTTATTATTACTTAAGGTGTGTCCATATTGAATCTGGGTGGGTCTCAATTCAGGTGACTGGAGGCCTACTAAAAAGAGGAAATTTGGATGCAGTCAGAGAAGGCCACAAGAAGGCAGAAGACAGAAGAATCAAGAGAGGAGAGAGAGAGAGAGAGCGCCAGAGAGTACCATGTGACAGAGGATGCCATCACCAGAACCCTTCTGAAGTCGATAGAAAGCATGACTTTGCTGA
>PVKH010008633.1:0-19367 GCA_004027955.1 Chaetophractus vellerosus | reverse complement strand
AAAAAAAACAGAGATAGAGTGAGAATGAGAAGGCTTCAGGTGTATTCTGATTGGAGAGATATTGGCATGGGGAAGCTGGAAGCAAGGTAACTAGAAGCTGGGAATGTTGTGTGATTGATTAGGGGAGCATATTTTACTTTCCATAGTTGGTCTTAAGTTGGAGGTTGGGGCACAAAATAAGGAAGTTGGCAGCCATTGATGAAATAGTGATTGTTCTGGGCTGATTGCTGCAGAGGGTGTGATTTGGCTTGCTGGACTCATTGGTACAGAGATTGTGGGTGAGAGTTCTATTGTTTTACATGATCCTATGGTCAAATGGCCATTGTCCTTTTGATAATCAGTCTCTCAGTGGTGTTTTAAGAATAGTCATTTAGGAATTAAATTCAAGCAGGCTAGTTACAGCAGTGAAACAGCATTGCAAACTCTATCTGTCTGAAGGTGATAGGGAAAATCATGACATCAATTGTTTTTCTAGAGCTCAGGATCACTCACCTGAGAGACTAATGATACCAACATATTGAAAATGAGCAAAGTGCTCATTGTCTCCTTGGCTTACACTAAAGAAGGACTATCAGAGTTGATGGTATCACTGTAAACTAGAATGGCCCAGGAAAGCTTTCATGGTGACTGTGTGGATGATACTGGCCCTTCCAAGGATGACAAGATTTGGGCAGGGAGAAAGCAAGTAGGGAAGCATTTTCTGTGGTATGGATAAAATAGGTAAAGGTGTGTCTTTGGAAATAAAATGGTAAATTTGATTGCAGCTTTTACTATGGCAAAAAGTTGATGACTGGGAGAGGGAAATGAAAGAAAAGAATGAAATGAATCATGAAGACTATGAGACACAGTGCTGTTGAAAGAAATAAGGAAAGTAAGAAGTGAAGTTGGTTTAGAAGAATGCTGTATTTTAATTTGGATGTGTTCTTTGCAAGTGACTAATGCAAGATACCAAAATGTATTACCATGAGGCAGCTGAATATCTTCTATTGGATTTTAAAATGGGAAATCATGGCGAGTACATATTTGTGATAATTCCCGAGGAAGTTTTATTTGATGCTGTAAATGAATTCTCCTTAATGAAAAGATTATACAGAGAAAAGCATGGAGCTTTTGTAACTTGACCACATGTGATATGCGGAGAAAAAGGAATTAGTGAAGAGATGAGAAGGTGGGATGAGAAATCCACATACCAGTGCCAAAGAATCATGGGAAACTCAATAGAAGTGAGGGTGAGGGTCATGTCATAAAATATGGCATATTCAAGAAGAATAAATAGTGAGAAAGGCATTGAATAAGAATTCTGGAGTAATAGCTTGAAATATACTTTCATTAGTTGATGAACTAACAAAGGCTAATTATTAAACTCAAAATAAAGTTTAGGAATATCAGTGTAAAGTTTAAAACTTTGGGTTATATGAAAATTGAACACACAGAAAATGAGGACTTCCTATGTATGTTTGGAAGTCTTTATGCTAAATTATTTATACCTTATTAAAATGAATAAATCAACTTAACAAGTTACCATACCCATATCCCTAATAAATACCTGGTTATATGGAAATATAAGAAAATGTGATATAAATACAAATGACTTTCAAACCAGTAACAATTGACTTCAATCTTTTCTTTAAATGTGTAATTACTGATATCATAGGCAGTTTGTGTGAATTTTACTGAAGCACATGGAGCTGGGAAGAATTATGAAATGCGTAAAGCACAGAGTAATTAGAATATATCATTGAGAGAACTTGTGACACATTTTTCTATGGATGAAGTTTCACACACCCTTTAAAAGAGGGACTATTTATCAGCATTGGAATTCTGGCAATTATTTTGTTAAAACCAAGTTGTTTAATTATTATTCTACTTCTCTCACTAGAAAAACACAAACGAATGAGATTAGAAAAGAATTTTAAACGATTACTCCTTCCAAATCATTTTAACTCTTTCTTATAGAATATTCATCATTGTTTTTTTCACTAAGCATACAGATTTCACTCTCACATGTGACCATGTTTGGTGACTGCATGAGAGAGGACACACTCCTGTTCTTTTGAAAATTGTTGGAAAATAAACAAGAGGTACCACAATTTTAAATATGCATATTTTTGACCTAGCATTGCACTTTTAGGAATGCAGCTGTGCAAAATTGCTAATGTAAATTGTTTATGCAAAGTAAAATACTAAAGACATTTTAATAATAAAAGAATAGTCAAATAAACTATGGCATATCTATGTAAGCAATGGCTCTCAGCCATTTAAAAGAATGAGCCACTTTTAGAAAATGAAAGTACGATCCATTGCTGAGTAAAGGATATATATAATGGTTACTTTTATGTGTCAACTGGGCTAGATTCTGTTTTGACTAATTGTTTGGTCAAACACTGGCCTAGTTGTTGCTGTGGAAATATTTGGTAGATGAGATTAGCATCTATATAAATTGACTTAATCTCTTTTAGGGAGAATACCCCCAATTATGTAAGTGAGCCACAACCAATTATTTGGGGACCTTAAATCCAAGGAACTGAGGGTTCTGGACAAAAGCTTTTCCATTTACCATGGACATGGAATAGAGGAATGGACACTCTATTTCTTTCAAATATTTGTCTACCCTTATAGGATTTTCATGCTGCCTTTATAGAAAACTTTTTAGTAAGCCTTGAAGTCAGGAACTATTTATCTTTCAACTTAATATTTGTTTGTTTTTCACAATTTTCTGCCTGTTAGAGGATGTTTGTAGTTCTATATAAACTTTAGAATTAGCTTGTAAACTTCTATTTAAAAAATACTGGGATTATGTTTGGGATTACATTTATTTGGAGATAACTGACAATGTAAGAATATTGAAACTTCTGATGTATGAACATGGTTATCTCTTTATCTAACTATTTTAGCAAAGTTTCATAGATTTCAGTGTAAGCATATTAGATAACTTTGGTTAAATTATTCTTGAGTTTTTGTTTTGTTTTGTTTTTTGGTATTACTATAAATATAATTTTATTTTTCTGAATTTAATTTTCCATATGTGTGCTTGTAGTATATATTTTATTCATATATTTTATTTATATAAAATGAATTTTCATTTATTGACTTTGTATCTTAATTTCTTACTAAGTTCATTTATAAATTCTGGTAGTTGCTTTGTAGTTTCCTCAGACATGTATATCATGCCATTTGCAAATAGAAGCAGTTTTATCTTTCCTTTTCTAAGCTTATGATTTAATTTCTTTTTCTCATCTTATTGCACTAACTAATACTTCCAGTACAATACTAAACAGAACTGTGCAGAATAAACATTCATTATTTGTTCCAACTCTTTGGAGAGATGCATTCAATATTTCACAATTAAGTGTGACATTGCTTCTAAGTTTTTGTAGATATCCTTATTCAGTTTCAGGAATATTCAGGAAGGTCCTATTTTGCTTAGAGCTTTTTTTTTATCTTGGCTTTGATAAGATTTTCTGTTGTTTGTTTTCTACCTGATTGATTTCCATTATTTATTATTTACATCTTTCTATTTCATTTGGGTTTAATGTGCCTATCTTTTACTAACTTTTTAAGATAGAAATCAAGATTACTGATTTATTCCTTTCTATATAATTTATTCTAGGTACTGCTTTAGCTGCATTCCACAAATTTGATACATTGTGCTTTTATCATCAATCAGTTGGAAACTATGCTTTCTTCATGGGCTTTTAAGTTTCAAAATTTGGGAATATTAGATATATTTTACATATACATATTTTTTGCCCGATTAATATAATTTATTTTAGTTTGTTCTGAACATAACACACTCTCAAAATAGCATACTCTGCATGACTTGAATTCTTTTAAGTTCGTTGGCACTTTTTTATGGCCCAGCATATGGTCTATCTTGGTGAATATTTCCAGTGTACATAAAAAGATTGTGCATCCTGTATTTCTTGGTGTACTGGTTTATAAATATCAATTTGACTGAATTAGTTGACAGTGTTGTTCATATTTTCTATATCCTTACTTATTTTCTGTCTACTTTTTCTGTTAGTGAGATAAGAGTTTAGAAACACCACCAAAATAGTCAATTTGTCTAGGTCTCATTTGAGATTTATCAGTTTTTGTGTCATGAATTTTCACTCTGTTATTAGATATAAACACATTTAACATTGTTAAGTCTTCTTAAGATATTGACTATTTTTTGTTATTATGAAATATCCCATTTTATATTTGGTATATAGTTTTTTGCCCAAAAGTCTTTCTTGTCTATTATTAATATAGCTACTCAAACTTACTTATGATCATTATTTGCACGATATAACTTTTTCATTATTGTACTTCTAACTTATTTCTTTATATTGAATACATTTTTCTTATAAGCAGCATATGTTTGGATATATTTTTACGTACACTGGCATTCACTAATTTTTAATTCATCTGTTTAGTCAATCCACATTTAATGTAATAATTACTTTGGTTGAGTTTAAGTCTACCATCCTGCTGTTTGTTTTCTATTGGGGCCATATCTACTTTGTTCCTTTATTCTTCTTTTCCTGCCTTCTTTAGTATTTCATTTTTATTCCTCATCAGATTATTAATAAATCTGCTAAATTTGATGGTTACTACAGTATTTATAATATACATATTAAAATTATTAGAGTCCATGTTTAAATAATGTAATATATCTTGTTGTATAGTGAAGAATTTTATAACATCTTCCATTTTCCTCCCGTATTTTGCGCCATTATTGTTGTACATTTCACATTTAATATAAATTCCCAAATATATTAGTATAATTTTATTTTTAAAAATACAATCATCTTTTAGAGAAATTTTGATTAAGAAAAAAGCATTTTTTTATTTACTTACTTATCAACCATTTCTAGCACTCTTCATATCTATGTGTAAATCTAAGTTTCCACGGAGTATAATTGGCTTTAAGACTGGAGAATATTTCCTTTAACATTCCTTGTGGTACAAGTATGCAGGTGAAGAACATTTCCAGTCTTTAATAAAACATGCCTTTATTTTACTCTCAGTTTGGCAGGATATGTTTTTGGACATAGAATTCTACTTTTTAATAATTTTATTTATGTTTGTTTCTTTCAGCAGCACTTTATAGAAGTTATTCTAAATTATTTTGGCTTACACATTTTCTGACTAAGGTTAGTGGTTATCCTTAACTTTATTCCACTTTTATCACTGGTTTCACCAAGCTGGATTATGATGTTCCTTTTATGGGTTTCTGAATGTTTATCTTATTTGGATTTCATTGTGTTTCCTGGATCTGCATGTTGATATTTTTTATTGTATCTGGAAGCTTTGGGACCACCAGATCATCAATTATTTGTTTGACCTTCCTCCACCCTTTGCAGCTCTAATTACATTTTCTCATAGATCATTGTGCCCTTTTTCCACAGGTCATTGTACCTTTTTTGTATAGTCTTTATTTTCCTCTTTGCTTCAATATGGATAGTTCCCAATGCCAAATACCCAAGTTTACTATCTTTTATTCGGCAGTGTCTTATTTGTACTGTCCATCTAGTGGATTTTTCACTTCGAAATCTATATTTTTCAGTGCTAGTATTTCCATTTGGTTACTTTTCATAAATTTTATTTCCTCATGATATCCCTATTTTCCTTTAAAATCACTCAATGTATTTTTATAGCTATTTTAAAGTTCTTATTTACTCATTCCATTATCTCTGACATATCTGAATTGTTTATTAATTACCTATTTTTCTTCTGGTTATGGGTCACATTTTCTTCCATCTTCTCATGTATTATAATTTTTTACTGAATGTTGAACTATGTGAAAGTTAAGTTGTGAAAGTCTGAATTTTGTTGTCTTAGAGTGTGTTTGGCTTTTTTCTATCAGGCAGTTTATTTACTTGTGGATCAGTTTGATCCATTCAATACTTTATCAGCTTTGTTAGAGTGGTCTACTATAGCCTTTTTGTTAGAGTTTGTTTAGCTCTGCTTTTAAGGCATTGTTTTTGGGGAGTCTCTACAGAATGCTCAAACTACGCAGTGAGGTTTATTCAGATTGGCTCTTAAGAAATTAAATATCCCCCCACTATGTTCAAGTTTCAGGGGAAGTTAAGTTTATGATTCCTTGGCTAATATTCTTTGCCCTGGCCTAGTAGAATTTTACGCTATGCATTAACAACTTATCATTCAGTCAAAAACTCAAAGGGATTCTGGTATAGATCCTGGATCTCTCTCTCTGCATAGTTCTCTCCTCTTCAAATCTCTGCCCTACAAATTTGATCTGCCTCAAACTCTTTAACTCTCACTTCTTTCCTCAGTTCCCAGACTCTCCTTGGTTTGTTGCTATTTAGTCATGTTCCTAATAAGATCTTCTGCAAGTCACGATACTATAGCAACATTTGCCATAAATTAAGATTCTAGAAGACATCTTGTTCCTATTTCTAATCTTTGATCCTATATGTTCCCATTGGTGAATGGCTGGAAAGACATTCTACCTTCAGTTCATTTCTTATTCCAAGAGTTCGGGTTATCTTTAGTCACCGTTCTTAAAAGATCAATTAGCTTTTAGGTGTTTGCAGAAACGAAGGCTATACTTCAAAAGAAGAAAATACTGAAAGTGCTTGTGGGTGGTTGAAAATAGAAAAAAGACCTGGAAAAAAAAATGCCATGACCAACAGGTATGAAATCAGATTGGACCATCACAAAACTTGAATATGATATAAAAATAAGTGCCAATATTAAATGGAGCTGTTTATCAAAATTATAATAATTATAAGTAATTTTAATCCATTTTCTGAATGTTTATTAAATTCTCAGCACTGGTCTCAGAGTTTTATATGTAGTAACTAATTTAATCAATGAACTCTATGATGTAGCTACTGTTATTATCCCCACTTTCCGATAAAACACCAAAATCTCAAGTAAGTTATTCAAGGTCACAAGACTAATGAGCTTCAATGCTAGGATCCTAGGTTCTTAAATATATGTTTTGCTAACCAGGAAATAGAAGTGAGAATAGGCAATTTGGAAAAAGACAAGTCTAGACAGGTTTCAAACTGTCTGCCATACTAAGGATATTTAACTAAACAACATGATAATTTGGAAGTAAATTATAAGTGAGAACTGTCTCATCTAATTATTGTAGTTCTTTATATGGTGATCAGATTCATTGCTATTATATATTCAAATTCATTATTTGAATATAGAAATTTAGAACCCTTTTGATAAATAGTTTTACTTCCAATTAAAATTTGAATGATGAAAATGTTTAGTGAAGACATTGTAATATATACCCTGCCTTAGCTTTTGCCACTCCCCTTATAGTTGCTAAGCTCAATTCACACTAGGACAATCTATTTGGCCTTCTCCTACTATGGCATTTATTCTGCTTCCCTTTCTATGATTCATATGCCTAGAACATGCGTCCCTCATCTTTTTCAACCTAGTGAAGTTATACTTATTCTTTAAAACAGTATGTGTTTCCACCCACAACTTTTCGAAGAATTGCTCTCTTGAATATCCTATGACATGACATTCATCCCTTCAGTATGCACTCTTTCCTATCCTGTTAAAGCTCGTGATGTGTGTATTTAACTTTTCCACCAGTTTGTGTTCCTTGATGATAGTGCCCAACATTTATTCACCTCTAGGTCATTACCAAGTAGGACAAATGACAGCTGTTCAATATATGCTTTTTAAATCGATTTCTTTTGTGATTAAAAACTGGCTTCTATTTGGGTCTCATTCTTAGTTCTTTACAGCCACACCTTCTCCTTGTTAATGGTGACTTCCAGCCAAAAGAAAGAAAGAGAGAACAACTCAAAACAATGGAACAGAACTGTCTACTCTAAACTATGAGTCAAATAGGCCAAAAGAACCTTGTGTGCCTGTAAATAGCCTCAGTGAAACTGAAAAAAGGCATTTTTCTACCAGTTTGTTACTCTACAGGTAAGAGCCATATTTCCTACAGAGATACCAGTTATTGTATGTATGCACATGTACAATTTAAAGAATAACTCTGGTATGCCTTATTGAGTAGCTCTAGGAAATTGCTCAACCTCTCCATATTTTACTTACTTATATTCAAATAAAAGTAACAACCTAATATTTGATTAGTTCGAAGGTTTTTTCTATAATGAGATAGAAATGTATAGTTAAGGGCTAAGATCCTGGTTATAAATTTCCTCTATGTTTGTTTTCCAATTTTTTTTTATTAAGAGGATTTGTGCTTGCCCAAATACTCTTGATGCTTAAGTCTGTCACATTGTCTTTCCTACAGTTCTAAGATCACTTAATTATAAACAGGGAAAGTTCTTATCTGAAAAGCTTTCTGATCATTAGTTTGTTTAATGTGTGGTTAGCCATTCTGAGTAATGTAATGAATACTCTATTTCCTACTCTGGTCCTTCTTCCTTTCATGCTGTGATGATCCCTAAAAGCAAGGAAAAATGCACTGATGTAATTACAGTTTCAGGGGAACATCTATAGGAGTTTAATGCAGTTTCCAAAGCTTCTAGGGATATAAGCTTCTCAATTAATCGTAGTTTGAGTCATACAACTGGTTATTTTAAATTTTTCTTATGCATTGGAAATTTTTTTTCTACGTTGTTAGTTTTAGAAACAGGACTATACCCAGTGGAAATTGTACCACTTAATGCAAAGGGTATGTCCCGTCCTTACCCTGGTGTAAACTTTTCAGTCTTATATTTGTGAAAAATGAGGTATCACTTCTTAACATGCAGCTCAGCAATCAATGTTGAAACACAGAACTAGATCTTTGGTGAACTTTATAAACCACAACTCAATTTTTACAAATTTAATGCCATCATTAATACTAAACACTCTGAAACCAAATAATGTTATCTCTGTGTCATTTTCTTACACATTGACCAGTATGGTAATGAGAAGCTAGTAAGAGGCAGACTAGGAGGTGATAATGTGTTGTCATCCCCTGACCTGCCACCATTTCATGTGGTTGGTTTCAGAGTCTATTCGGTTCAGGCTTATATGTTTTGCTCTATATCCCATCTGTAATATGTGTAACTAAGTATGCATTTATTTGTCATTGTTCATACATAGACTGAATCTATTTTCCCTGGCAGTTAGTCCCCTCCGCATACTTGAATGCATTATTATTTTTGCTTTCGAAAAATATTTTTAAAGCTTAAAAGTAGAAAATATATGTCCTTTATATTGCAGCAAATATTAACCATTTATCTTGTTTTTCATTTTTATGAGATTATCTAAATTTCCATCTGGCATTATAGCTTTTTTCTGTCTGAAGAGCTTCCTTTAATATGCTTTGTAAGGCAGATCTGGCATCAATAAATTCACCCAACTATTATTTTTTTGGGAAAAAATCTTTTTTTAAAAAAAAATATACTTCAGAAAGGTTTTTGTGCTTGGTATGGTTTTCTGTAATGAGAGATTTATTTTGAGTCTGTGTTGTCTTTTAAAAAGTTTTTATTGTACTTAAAAATATTGCTTTAGTTTTTCTGACTTGCAAATTTTCTGACAAGAAGTTTGCTATCATTCATTGGTCCTCTCTATATAATATGTGTTTTCCTCTTTGCTGTTCTTAAGATTTTTTTCTATACCATGTTTTTGCCAATTTCACTATGTTGTTCCTGTATTAATTTATTTGAGCTTCTTGGCTTTGTATGTTTATAATACCATATTTGGAAATTTGGGTCCCATTTTTCCTCCAAATATTTTTTGCTCCCTACCTCTTTTTCTTTTATTTATGGATTTCTAAAAGATTCAGTTCTAGGTCTCCAAAATATTTGATATGGCTCCACAGGTCACTAATGCTCTGTTCATTCATTTTAATCATTAATTTACCCTGTGGGTTTTAGTTTAGATAGTCTATATTAGCATGCTTTAAGTTTTACCAATCTACTTTCCTGCAATTACTCTAATTTGCTATTACCCAATCCACAATTTTTTTTCATTGCAGATACTGTACTTTTCTTCATAGAAGTTCCATTTAGGTCATATATAATTTTCATGTTACTTTTTCATTCACCTTGAATATATGGAAAATATTTATAATAGCTATTTCAAGTTCATTCCTGTCATTTTGGGTATTGATTGAGTTTTCTCTTGATTACTGGTCTTTTTCTTTACTGCTTCTTGATAACTTTTCATTGGAGGCCAGACATTGTGAACTTTCTGTTGTTGGTTTCTCGATTTTGTTGGATCCCTTTTAAATAATTTTGTATTTTGTCTGGCATGCAGCAAAGTTGTTTGGAATCAGTTTGATCCTTTCAAGCTTTAGTGTAAAGCTTGGTTAGGGAGGAAGCAGAGCATCCGTTAGTATAGGACAAATTTACCCTCTCCCTACTTGCCACTCTTCTCCAGTGCTCTATGTACTACAAGGGTTATTCACTTTGGATAGAGAGAACAAGAACTATCCCATCTCACTTGACTATTGGAATTTCTTTGGCCACTGCTTTCCAATAGCTCTCTGCCCAGCTTCAGGTAGTTTCCTTTCATAAGAACACGTTATTACTCAAACCAAAAAGTGAGGGGATTCTTCTGCAGATCTTTAGTATGTTCTTCCTCTCTGTATCTTTCTTCTCTCTGGTATCCTGCCTCCAAAATCTAGTTCCCTTGGCCTTTGTGACTTTCAATTTCTATTTCCTCAACTCAGCGAACTTCTGGGCTCTGTGTTTCTCTCTTCACTGGTGCCTGACAGTCGCCTCCAGGCAGTAAGCATGGGTAAATGTGGGACTTACTTCCTTTGTGTCCCTTTTTTCAGAGTATACAACTCAGGTGCTGTCTGTTATTGAAAGTCTGTAAACCATTGTTTCATTCTGCCCAGTTTTTTAATTGTTTAAGGAGGGGAGGTGGATAAACCACTCCATCATGGATGAAGTAGAAGGTCTCCAAGAATTACATTTTAAAATACAAAATTGGAGCTCAACAGAGATCTTATTTAAAATTGCATCTTTGCTACTTTCATTAACTTCCCTTAGACCTGAAAGTTTGCTTGCCTGCTGTGTATCCTTTCACCTGAGATTTTTCAGGGTTTTTAATATCCTCAAGTGTCCTATGTACCTTTTTTATCAACAAAACTTATCTTTTACATTGAGATTGGGCTGCCTCAAACCTCCAAGTTCTTTCTCCATTCTGCATGTTGGTAATTAATTTTTTCTCTGAATAATGCTTAACTAACATTATTTTAAGGCAAACAGAGCAAACAGCACAAAATACTTTTAAACTTTTTTCTCCTTAAATTTGCTTCTGAAAATTCAAGTAAGAGCCTGAGCACAGGGCCTCTGTAATGCATACACTGTTTATGACTATTCTTCTGGCTTTTCTGCATTTCTGTGAGTAACACCATACTTCATGCCTGGTGCCTACAAGGAAACCCACTGTGAACGTAATATGTTGCCTTTGTAGTAGATAAAGGAGCCCTCTTTGGGCAAATGTCTTAGAGTGCAGATGATGCCTTAGTGCCAAGAGAAAGTTATTCCCCTTCTCCAGGCTAATACTGCCCCAGTACCAAGATACACAGCTAAGTGAGAAGAACCAAGGTGAGATTTCAGAGGTCATTCATCCAGGTCCTTTTGTATAATTGTATGAGGAACCGGGGCCCTTAACTTTCAGCTTTATAAACCCAGAATTTTCCTGAGGGAAATTTCTTAAGACATTCTCTTTACTTAAAAATATCTCTAACATTTAAAAAATTACAGAGCACTAACAAAAATTGTAAAAGTTTCATAAACCTATGTTTTAGTTCCTCAAGCCTTCCCAATACAGAATTCCAGTTGTTTTCTTCCTTGGAGGAGGTATGTTGAAACATATCTGCCTATGGCCTATAAGAACTGCCTTCAACAAACGTTCAGGAGACAAAGTATGAACAGTTGGTCACAGAGAACCTCTCAAACAATGAGTGGCACCAAGGAATGTTTGATTCTAGAAACAAACAAACAAAAAATATGATGGAAACTGTGTAGTGGTTGAGGATATGGGGCTTTCTGAACACCGGGTTTATATTCTGTCTCTATTGTAGACTGGAGAACATTTCTCATCTTTAAATTTATGATGTTTTCCAAGTTGGTTTGTTAGAGGAATTACATGAGATAATCTGTTCATGTTGTGCTTAGGCAGTACCAGTCACTACTGGCAAATAAACGGTAGCTTTGTGAATAGAAATCATCACCATTGTCATTGTCATTATCATCATTACCATAATCATCCTAAAATGCTAAGTAGATTGATTCAACCTCATTTGTTTTGTATCTAATAATATATAATACTGTGCTAGGCATTGGATTACATACTTCAGAGGTAGGATTTAAACATAGGACATGAAGTTTAACATCTGTAAGCATACAAACACACACACACAGTTCAGCAATGGTAAAACATGATCATCATAAGTTATTCCTATTAAAATTAATTTGTTTAAAAATTTCAGCAAGAGATATATGTAATTAGAATGCTTCGGTTAAAATTAATTTTGAGGATGTTGTCTTTGTCATGTCTCTGAATACTTTAAAGTCCGTAAGGACAGGTTGTAGGCCTCTGAGAAATGAAGCACATGCCATGTCATGCCAACGTGAAAGGCGTGGGAGGAGGCCACTGTTGAGAATGGCCACTGTGCTTATGTGGCTTGAATTCCTCTCTTTACTCCCAGGATAACATGCGACTGATAATGGTCATTTTGGAATTAGTGTTTTTGGTTGTGTTTGGTACGCAATTTCTTGTTCCCTAGAAATGGAGGAGTATATTCTTTTTCCCAATGTCCCTTCTTATTCCCTATCTAGAACTTCTGGGGCTCTTAGCCTGTTAAGCATTATCATTTGTCACTTCAGTTCACCCTTCTCTTGTTTTCTCTCTCCATTACATATTGCCTCTGGAAGAGTGGAACTTCAAATGGGTTTTCACTTTATTCATTTGCAACAAAATTATTAACACCACACAAATCATTATAAAAATCTAATTAGATACCAGGATTGATTATACTCTTACTTCTGTCTTCTAATTGATTACAGATCTTAATCAAGACCTTGCATGGTGTTGAAAATATAATTCATTGTCTGTGCAACTGAGAATCCTTAAACATCTTCCCTATTTTTTTTTTTATCATGCATGGCGATTTGGAGGATTTGTTATAAATTCATTGCTTATATCGGCATAAAACTCTCAAACACCTATGTTTGGGCATGGTCTAGTGGATCACAGGAAAGGAGGATGACATGAGTACATGTTCATTTCCTTTAATCACCTTACTTTCTTTCCTTTTTTTCCCTGTGACTCAGAGCCCATATCCTGAAACCTCTTTATTACTCACAAGTACCATCCTTGTTGGTCTCTATTTTATTCTTACTCTTTAATGTGTACTGTTACAGATTAAAGCTTATTCTTTAAAAAAAAAAAAGATGAAACAATAGTTCTCAGAAGAGCTCCCTCCAAAATTTCACTGCATATGTGAGGACATTTAAGGAGTCTCTTCAGACTTGTTCAGAAAGCCCAGCTATCTCCCCATCCTAATTCTTCCTATAGCAAAACAACATGGGGGGAAAAATACATGGAGCATACTAAGCTGAGTTTCACATTTTGTTCTCTTATTCTTTGCTCTTGAAATTAGTCTAGAACTTCAAGTTTTTTGATAAACTGTTAACAAATATACATTACCATGAACTACCATATTGAGAGTTCGATTTAGAAAACCAGTTTTTAAGAGCCCTTCAGAATTCCCAATGACCAGCAATTACTACTAAATTCTTGATCAAGGAAGGACATTAGCTACAAAGGGAGATAAGATATTGACTTTATATTACTAATAACACTTCTCACAAAAGTTGTAAGTAAAGATAATAATAAAATATGTAAGAAGATGTTTGAGAAGAAAGGGGTGGGATATGAAATAAAGATGATTTGAAAGAGTGGCGACTCTTACTATACTTCTGGTCACATTAGTTCAAGGACCATTTTTTCTATTACAAATCCTTATCACTATTTCCTTTTAACTTATTTGTTTACCTATTTATTTTCTGTTTTGGGCTCCTAAGATATAAGCCAAAGAAACTAGGTACTTAGCTATGTTGTTTTCTCAGCAGCTAGCACCAAATCAGGTGCTCAATTAAAAAATGTGTTGAATAGTTGAATCATTATATGTAAACAGTTTTTAAAGTCCAATAAGTAAGACAAATACTTGCTGCAGAAAATTAGATAAAGACATGAAATGGATACTAAATATAAAGAAATATAAATAGCTAGTAAATGGAAGAAAATAAATTTTAATAAGTACTCAGACATAAATTAAATGAATACCAGATACAACTTTGACCTTCAGTGTTTGGTAAATCATTTAGTAATATGTATGAAAAGGATTTAAATAGAACCAGATTCTATACCTAAGGAAAGAATAAGAGATGCTCAAAAAGTGTATGTAGAAACATATTTAGTATAATTTTTAATAGGAAAAGTTGAAAACTAAAATGAGATATGCATTAAATAAGTGATACCAACTCCATAGTAATAATTCTATGCAGCTTATTAAAATAATTTTGTCAGAGAGTGTGAAAGGATTTGGGGAAACCAACAATATAATTTTGAAGGAGAAATGCAGAGTATAAAATTGTCTATATAGTATTGTCTTAATTTTGTTTATGTATAAGGGTGTGTGAATTTGCACACATTTCTATAGAAAAAGAATGGGTAAAAACAAAAAAACTAAGAGTAGCTATCTCCGAGTTTTGCAGGTTTTGTTTCTCTTATTACGTTTTTCTCTATTTTCTATATTTTCTACAATGACAGATGTACTACTTTTATAATTTTAAAAGTCAAATAAATTATTATTGTTAAAACTGATAGATTTGGGAATATGGAAATGTAGATATTAAAATTAATAGTCGAATAAACCAGCTACATTTTATTCTAAACAATAATTAAACAATAATTTTTCAATGGATAGACAAATAAGCCTAATATTATTTTTGGAAAGGCCCAAGACCACTTCAAGATTAGGAAGCAAATGTCCTAAGTATTTTCAAAAGAAATTCCCAAGCCCCCTTCATAAAGGAGAATTGTTAATAGTTTCCTGGAAAACAACTATTATTCACTTGGGCAAAAACAGAGTTTTGAAAGAAATTACATATCTATATAACTGTAAATCTCCTAAACTAAACCATATATTCTGAGGTTTCTAGCACTGAGTTAAAAGAAACAACCACAAAAACAAAATATACCAAAAAAAAAAACACCTAGTCTGTAAACATGCAAAGAATCAAAGATATTCTCTTATTATTATAAGAAAAAATTGCATAAATAAAAAAATCCCCAAGTAAAATCATGGACATTATAAATTCTCCACAAATAATGAAAGTTACATTTCACAAGCCTCATCCTCCTCAAGAATCAAGCTAAATATAAGCACAAAAACAGTATGCTTGTTGTAAATATAGCAATCAAGAAGTAGCAACCCAAATTATGCATGAGAACTACTTCAAATCAAGTGAAGCAGAAGGTGAAAAAATTACCAACCCAGATCATCTGTAGACCTAGGAGACAGCAAGTAGAAAGAAGATAGAAGCAAAAGTGGCAGGATCATTTTGAAAAATCAATTATTAATGGGTGAGGTAAATAAGTCTATGTAAATGTTTATCAGATGGATAGCTTTCCTAGGGATTAGGTCATCGGCATTAATCTTAGTATTATCATAGCCTACTCTCTGCTCAGGCAAGAGGGTATCCAATGGAATTATTTATGTAAATACCAACATTGTGGTGGTGGTAGAGTTGCTGTATTTAACAAGTAATAACACATATCTGGTGGTGGGGAAGGGGGAGGGAATCAAGAGTATTGGAGAAATGTAGCAGAGAATCCTTTTTCATACTATTCCTGGATATGGAAGTTACCCTCTGCCGCAGCAGATCTTCTATGCACCACCCTGGTTATCGTGACGATTGCCTTTTCAAGGCACCTCTCTACAATTTCTTATTTCCCTCAAGTTTCATCCTCAACTGTCATTGAGAACCATTAAGATAATTTAGGCACAGTAGTTTGGGGCAGGGGAAAGGGGAAATTCAAGTCCAAGGAACAGACTTACATGTGTAAGTCCTGTCTCCAGCATTTACCACCAAACATCACAGGTGAGGGGCAATGGGAAAGGATGCTCTCAATTTGGGAGTGAGAGGCAAAAGGTAGAGGAAGATGAGTGTTTGGAACAGAAGATAACTGGTTCCCATCATTTATGTCACTGGGATTTTCTGCACAGTGGAACACACAATTTTTTTTTCTATACTTTCTTTACAATCCAAAACAAATATCTTTACATTCTCTTAGGTTTTTCCTTACTTCTTTCTCCCAGTGAAAAAAACCTTTAATAAAGAATAATTGAATTAATGAGGAAAAAGGCATTCCAGGTATCCTAACATTTATTATTTTAATTATGTCAAAGATATCAAACTGCTGACTAGATGATCTGGGAATCCCCCTTTAGCAATCACTCAAAAGTGCCTGTTGTCTTTGAATCTTACACTCTCCTTTATGAACTTAGTGAGAACAGGATTTTTTCTCTCTCTATCATGAAAAATTAAAGTAGCCACATTTCTAGCTAAGTATGAAAAAGAGAGAAGTATCAAATTAGTGAGAAAAATAGAGTTTATGACATGCAAACAAGCCCATTTTAATTAGGGAAGTATCAAATTTTAATAAAGAATACTAAAAAAAAAAAACAGTGCAAAGCCATGGAATAGTAAGAATTCATTCATCCATTCATCTATTCAGTCATTCAACAAATATACACTTTTATGTTCCAGGCAATGCTCTGGACACTGGGAGGCAAAAAATTAAGACACAGTCATTGATCTTAAAGAGCTTACAGTTGAGTGGGAAGATAGACTTGTAAAAATATACTATGCTGAGAGCTATTCAAGGGGAAGAAGAAGAAAGGGGAGATACTGAGCATAAAGGAGGGCCTCAGGGAAGGTTTATTAGAAGAGTTGAGGGGAAGTCATCACAAGCAAAGGAAATAGTGTTAAGATCTTTACAGAGGAATTGAAACCACTATTTAGTTCTTAATATCATCTTTCTCTCTATTTTGATTTTTTTTCTTTCTTATAAGACACTGAGATTCTTAGTCATTTACAACCTGGCATAAAGTGGTATTAAATTAGCTTCTGAAAATCACAATAGTTATCAAAATTTATAAAAGTGTACGATCTAAAATGTGGACCTTGATGTGGACCAATGACAATGTTGGGGAACTACATTTCACTATCTGTTTGTCAGTTATGTTGGTGCTGCCATCCACATACAAAAAGGTTTTGGTATGGGGGGAATGGAGGAGGAGGTTGAGTATATGAAATTGCCTTGTATTCTGTGTGTGACTCTGCTGTGACCTAAAACTTCTTTGAAAATTAAATGAAAAAAGGTGGAATGCTTGAGAGTGAGAAGAGGAAGGTGCCACGAAATAGACTGGACACCAGATATTGCACCGACAAGGCAAAATTGGAAAAAAAAATTTTATATATATATATATATTACTATTTTTTCACATTTTTTGAATAACCCAACCCTTTAACAATATCTTGTTTTCTTTTTTCTATTTAAAAATTTTTTAAAATTATTTTTATCTTTTAAATTCTCCTATATTTTAACTCTTACATTTAAATATCATTATTATTTCATTTTCCTATTCATTGCAATTGGCTATTGTTATGGTTTCACCTGTGAAGAGGCTATGGATCATAGAAGGGTCACAATGGGGAATTGAGAGGATCATTGGTGGGGGGTGTCAAGGTTGGGGGTACATGGGAGGAAGTCCACCTGAACATACATAAAAGGCATGCATAATTGTCCAAATGTTCACGGGGCATGGTCACAGGGTGAAGAATTACTCAATAAATGGGAGAACACTGAATTCCCATCTTGGAGAACTCTGCCATATTTTCCAGAAGAGTAACAACATCCCCCTGAGTGCAGGGGCAGTGTCTGGCAAAGGAGGATGATCCATTGATGAGCCCTTGTTATTGATGACTAGCCTTATGAGTCATTGCTGTTGAAAGTGAAATAGCCTAGTGTTAAGGGGTGCCTAAGAGTTGCCTCTTGAGAACCTCCTTGTTACTCAAATGTGACCTCTCTCTAAGCCAAACTCAGCATATGAATGCATTACCTTCCTCCCAGTGTGGGACATGACTCCCGGGGATGAGCCTCCCTGGCAAGGAGGGATTACTAACAAATGCCAATGGGCAGAACGACTGGAAAAAGACTCCGAATAAAAGAGGGAAATGTTAAAAACAAATGAGTTCATAGGGCTAAGAGACTTCAAAGCAAGTCGGGAGGTCAACCCAGAGGCAACACTTATGCACACCCCAGTGGAAGTGGAAGATAAAGGAGATAACAGAGAATTGGGGACATTTGGGTGAAGAAGCATAATAAATATAGTTTTTTCTGGGCATAGTTATCTATGGTTAATACTCAACTACCCAAGAGCTTTCAGCTTCTTGCCTGCAGAGTTTTACTCCTCTTCCCACCCTCCACTCACTCTAGTCTCAGCTAAAGCCCAGGTACTTAGAAGTTATTTTGTTTTTCTGCTAGGATCTTTTCTCATCTAAGATTCCCCTTCTTCAAGCCAGGTCCACATCCACAGGTCCTTTGGTTGACTCTTGCTGGATCAGGATACAGAGACAAAGGCAAAGTTTATGTTTCCATGCCTTTTCCTTCTTCAATATGACAACTCTCAGCTTTCCTAGATGATCTATGCCTTTTAGACTTAAAGCATGTGTTTCCTCTCCAAAAAGGCCTTTCTATTATAATGGACTTTCTCTTTGATGATGAAATGAAAGATTCTATTCCCAGTCAACTACATTTTATGCACAGAGACCTGGAAAGGCCAGACAATTTGCATGTAGGACCTTTTTCTCTCCCCCCGAATCTGTGCCTTGTGCCTAAGCCAACCATGTATGAACCTGACTGAATTCTAGTTATTCTTTCCTCTGTCATTCAGGAAGGCTTTGGATATTAATGAACTCCTTTCTATAGCTCTCCTCATTCAGAGGATGGATGAAAGGGAGTGAAAGAACAGGGAGTACATTTTAAGGGGTGAAATGTGAGAAACACTGGATACCTGTTGTGGTTGGAGGCAGCCTTAGCACAGTCTGCAGCCTTTCCTGGGTCCCACAGATACATACTGTGCTCAGGACCAGGTGTTTCAGCCTGGCAGGATAAAACACAAACCCCTGGTAGGTAAGGGCACTGCTGGTACTGCCCTTCCCTTCTTGTGCCCAGCATATATAAAAATTCAATGGAGCCAGTCTGACTCTGTAGGGTGCCTTCTATGACATACAGCTCCCACCCCAGTAGAATATCTGTCACTGGCAGGGAATGGTGGGGTTCCTCTCCAAGGCAGCACAAGAACATGAGAAAGGGGTCCTAGGCATACACCTCCT
>PVKH010008632.1:0-19164 GCA_004027955.1 Chaetophractus vellerosus | reverse complement strand
CTTTAAAAATAAATAAATAAATAAATAAGATTACTGCTATTCAAGTTCTTTTCATTCCCAAACAAACATTAGGATTGCATTTCACGACCATCTTTCAATTTAGATGTGGCTACATGACTTGCTTTGGCCACTGAAATATAAGTGAAGTGATATGAGACATTTGCAGGCATAAGCTTTAGGAGCCAGTACACTACTGGAAAGGACAGACCATATGCTTCCATAATCACCCTTAAGGGAACCTGGTCTACTTGAAGAAATAGCCAATTTCAGGGCAGGGAATATGAAAGTACCAGATGTGTTTGGAAGAACTTGCTGTTTCAGAAAGGAAGAAAGTGTTTAAAAAATGATGGGGGACATGATTCATCAAAAGAATCTTGGTTTTAGGATGAAAAAGCATATACTGGCCAAATCTGGGAAAACTGGATCATCAAGATAATTATAGTAATTAATTATAGCCCACAGAACAAAATAATGCATAAATCCATAATGATATAATAAATGAAAAAAAACAATTGCATAAGTAAAAGGTTTTCCTCACTATAAAATGTTAACAAATAAATACAGAGGAATAGTGGAATTAGAAAATGATCATTTGGTGACCTCCACAATAAATAATTTTTTCTTGCAAGAATCAATGAATACTAAAACTAGTGGGTCAATGTTTACTGAGAAACAGGACATTTACAAAATGTAAAAACATTACAAGATACTTACTAATTACAAAGGAAAAAATAGTAAACCTACAGTGGAGTAATGTGGCATACAACTCCCTCCTAAATCAAATGATTATAGGTAATGTCACAACAAAGAACATGGGCCTCTTGATATGGTGCACTGAGAAAAACATAGTATCACTTCTGCGATATTCCTGCCAAAAATATATAGCCTGAACCTGATCACGAGTAAACATCTTATAAATCCAAATGGAGGAACATTCTATTTCCAAAAATGCAAAAGTCATAAAAGACAAAGACTGAGAAACAGTTTGAAATTAAAAGAGTTTAAAGATACACAGCAACAAAATGCAATATGTGCTACCAGATTAGATCCTAGAACAGAAAGAAAAAAAAGGATATCAGTGGACACTGGTAAAATTTGAACAGGTTCTATAGATTAGATAATAGCAGTGTATCAATGTTAATTTCCTAATTTTTATAATTATATTGTTCTTATGCAAGAGAATGTTTCTGTATCTAAGAAATATAGACTAAAATATAGAAAATATTTTTCAAAAAGGAAGGCAAAATAAAGAAATTGTCTGTTATGTGAAAGCTGAAAGGGTTTATCAAAAGCAGACACACATTATGAGACATGTTAAAATACATCTTTCAGGAGAGAAAGGCACTAAAGCCAGAGGCTGAAATAATGAAACCCTGAGGAGAAGAGAGAAATCAGCAGATGCCGCCATGTGCGTTGCCATTTTACAGAAGAGTTCAGGATGGCTGACACATTCAGGAAAAAAGCATCATCGTGATGATGTCTTGATCTGGACATTTTCATGGCCTGAAAATTGATCCCATCCAGGATACCACAATACATTTAGTCATCAGGTCTCCTTAGGCTCCTCTGGCTGTGACAGTTTCTCAGACTTGCCTTGTTTTTGATGAACTTGACAATTTTGAGGAATACTGGTCAGGGTCCTAACCAGGATACCACATTATAGTTAGTTGCCAGGTCTCTTTGGGCTCTTCCTGGCTATGACAGTTTCTCAGACTCTCCTTGATTTTGATGACCATGACAGTTTTGAGGAGTACTGGTCAGGAAGGAACACCTGCAAGCAGGCTGGAAGAGGCCATGACCACCAGACACCTTGATACCACAAGTCAACCTTATCTTTTAGGATCCAGCTACACTTCGCTGGGCACCATAAATAACTCTACAATTACATTAATTGGTGCATACTTGTAGACACTGGAGGAGAAACCCTTGAGGTTGGAGGAGGTGGATTTCAGCTGCAATTTAACATGTTTCCCCTCTGCCATCCCTCCATATCTGATTTCCAAATACTCCACTTAGTTTTTCTGGTTGTGGGAAAGTAGGCAAAATAGCTGACAGGCCTATTTCTGAATAAGCTTCTACAACCCCCAACCAGACCTTAACTGATATCTGATCTGTTGTGTGTCCCTGGAATGGTTGATCTACTGGGTTTAGAAATTATATGCCACTATAGGAAAACCTGAGAGACTGGTTCTTGGCAACATTGGATTTAGTTTAATTCCCTTTGGAGGCAGGGGATATGGTAGACTTATAGTCAGACACATTGTTTAGATCAAATGAGAATTGGCTAGACCTTTGCCTGAATCCCCCAAACCCACCTTGGATTCTTCCAATGACCCAACTCATCATATGGAGTCTCTGATATTCCATTCCTTGGGAATAACAGGATCATAGTTACTTTGTTCACTCTAACTTAGTTAGTGGGCAAAAACTGGAGGGCTCAGCTTGAAAACCAGCTGTCAGCCAAGAAGACACCAGAGCATGGTGAAGCGTGAGTGGAGGCAGGAAGTAAAGACTGAGATGCAGTTAGCCGAGGACCAGAGAAACAGGACTTGTGGGCTAGAACTGTGTATCCTCCCAGTGTCTAGCATGAACCTGACAAACAGGGGCTCTCCGCTAATGGCGGCTGGATGGATGAATGATGGATGGCTGAGGACCTGAAGTCCTGGTTTCCAGGTGCTCTGAGCTCTTAAGAAGGAAGGACTTAATATTAATCTGAGCTTATACAGCTCACTGCTACATGGTATAGTGGAAAGAACAAAGGTCTTGGAGGCAGCAGACCATAGTGTTACTATTCTTACTTTTCAGAGATGTTACAAGGATAAAAACAAGGTCATGTAGTAAACACAACAAAAGTTACTTCCTTTCATTTCTCTGTGAAACCAGTAAGAAGAATAACTTTTAGCAACACCTCTGATTACGTCACTGCAAATTACTAAAGGGGGAAGCAGGTCAAGAAACTGAAAGTCTGGGCAAAACTGCCCTCCTTGCTGTTCCTCAAGCATGCCAGGTATGCTCCCAGGTTAGTTCTTTTGTATCCCTGTTCCCTCTGCCTGGAACTCTCTTCTCCCAGACATGTGCATAGCTCAATCCCTCACTTCCTTCAGGTTTCTGTTCAAATATCACCTTATCAAAGTGGTCTTCCTTGACCACCCTGTTCACAATAGCAATGTCTTCTCCCATCACTCTCAATTTCCCTTCCCTGCGTTATGGTGTGCTTATCACCCCCTGGCATATTCTGTATTAGTTGAATTGTTTGTGATCCATCTTACATTATTACATTGAGAACAGGGACTTGTTTTGTTCATTGCCGTACCCATGGCATTTTAAATAATGCCTGGCACATAGTCAATACTCAATAAGTATTTGTTGAATGAATGGAGGAGGGGGTTGTAACACTCTCTGATCCCCAAACAGGAAGGGAATGCCTGGCCATAAATACTTGTCAGATCAAATTATTCATGATAAATGCCTCATTAGAGCATTGCTCTATCACCTTGGTGTCCAACCTGGGGTCCTTAGAGTAGTAGTTAAGATTATAGTCTTTGGAACCAGATAGATCTAGAGTCAAATCTTGGTTCTACCCCTCAACAGCAATGTGAACTTGAGCAAATTACTGAGCACCTCTGAGCTTCAGTTTCCTCACCTGAAGACTATAATAGTTGCTACTTCATAGGACTGTTGTGACAATTAAGATAGAATTTGAAAAGTGTTTATGACAATTCTTGGCACAAAGTATACATGCAACAAATACTGGATGTCATTGCCATCATGGTCATTGTCATCTTCATCATCTTCATGCAAAGACCACCCCATAGTGAAAGTGAGGCTGATGTAAGGCCGGGCGATACTAAATACTGGAGTGATAAAAGGATTTTATTTAGAAATAGGAGGGGTGACCCAAACCCTTTTGCTGCTTTTATTCCTCTGGTCTTTTTTTTTTTTAAATACATTCCCCCCCCCCGCCCTTTTTTTTGCTTGCTCTTGCTGTGTTCATTTATTCTCTGCCTTCCTCTGTGTTTGCTTGTCTCCCCCTGCTGGGGCAACCTGCCGAGTCATCTCACCAGTGTGGTGGCCCGCCTGCTCCTGGGGGCTTGCCTTTACTTGCGGGGGCGTGCCCCGCCCACATTGGCTTGCCTTCTCAAGGCGGTCCGCCCGTTCGAACCCGGGGCCTCCCATGTGGTAAACCGGCGCCCTACCAACTGGGCTATACAGCCGGCCCCCTCTGGTCTTTTATATATTAGAGATGTTGTGAGTTTACAAAACAATCATGCATAAAATACAGGGTATGTGTATAATGCCGTACCACCAACACCTTGCATTAGTGTTGGCATTTACATCCCCAGACTACCATTTTCAGCCACATCCTCATTTATAAACCAGCTGTTACTCACTATAATGTGTTACCATTAACTCTGTATATTTCCACACTTTTACAGTAAAGCTAATTAAAACTTCTATATACATTAAAGATAGCACTTTTAAAAAATAATTGTACTATTTTTTAAACAGTAGTTACTCTTGTTACAACTGATGAAAGATTATTAAATATTATAATAGTTCTATCTATTGTCAAAAAATACATCCTTCAGGAAGAATAAAAATGATAGGTGGAAATCTGGACTGGAAATAATAACTATATATACATAAGATTTTAAAAATTATTCCTTAAATCTCTTTTTAAACTGACCATTTAAACATAAAAAAATAATAAAAATGTATTGTTATACAGGATAACAATAGCATAAAGGCGAGGAGAAGAGAAAAAGTACCCTATTGTAAGGTTCTTATAGTATGTGAGTGGTATAATATCACTTGATGACTAACTATGATAAGTTAAATTATGTATACTATAATCAAAACAGTGCAGTACTGGCATAAGGTGAGACATAAGCCATAAGAGTGCAGAAATAAACTCACATATCTATGGCCAATTGATTTTCAACAAGGGTGCTAAATCCACTCAATAGCAAAAAAATAAAATAAAAAATAAGTCTCTTCAACAAATGGTGCTAGGAAAACTGGATATCCACATGCAAAAGAATAAAATTGTATCCCTACCTCACCCCATATACAAAAATTAACTCAAAATGAATTAACTACCTAACTGTAAAAGCTACAAACCATAAAGCTCTCAAATGAAAACATAGTGGAAAATCTTCAAGACCTTGTAACTGGCAATGGGTTCTTAGATATGACACCAAAAGCATGAAAGCAACAACAAAAATAGCTAAAGTGACTTCATCAAAATTTAAAACTTCTGTGCATCAAAGGACATCATCAACAGAGTGAAACACAAATTATAGAATGGGAGGAAACAGTACTGAATCATATATCTGATAAGAGTTTAATATCCAGAATAAAAAACTGCTACAACTCAACAACAAAAAGACAAGCCATCCAATTTTTAAAAAGGCAAAGGACTGAATAGACATATTTCTCCAAAGAAGATGTATAAATGGCCAATAAGCACATGAAAAGATGCCCAATATCATAACCATTAGGCAAATGCAAATCAAAACCACAATGAGATGCCACTTCATACCCACTAGGATGGCTATTATTTAAAATGAAAATAAATAAACAAACAAACAAACAAAATGTTGACGAGTATATGGAGAAACTGGAACCCTTCTGCATTGCTGGTGGAAATGTAAAATGGTGTGGCTGCTATAGAAAAAAAATGCAGGGGTTTCTCAAGAAGTTAAACATAGAATTACCATATGACCCCACAATTCTACTCTTAGGTATGTATATAGACCAAAGAATTGAAAGCCTGATTCCAATCAAGACAATAGAATGAGACACTCCAAAGCTCTGTCCCTCATAGAAGCTTTCTTTTTCCCTTTTTTAAAAAAGATTTATTTATTTATTTCTCCCCCACCCCATTGTTTTTGCGCTCACTGTCTGCTGTCCTTCTCCATTCACTGTGTGTTCTTCTGTGTCTGCTTGTCTTCTCTTTAGGAAGCACCGGGAACCAATCCTGGGACCTTCTGGAGTGGGAGAGAGGTGCTCAATCTCTTGTGCCAACTCAGCCCTCTGGTCTGCTGCATCTCTTATTGTCTCTCCTCTGTGTCTCTTTTTGTTATGTCATCTTGCTCCACCAGCTCTCCACTCGGGCCAGCACTCCTGCATGGGCCAGCTCGCTGCACAGTCCAGCTTACCTTCACCAGGAAGCCCTGGGAATTGAACCCTGGACCTCCTATATGGTAGATGGGAGCCCAATCTCTTGAGCCACATCTACTTCCCCATAGAAGCTTTCAACAACCAACAATAACTAGCAGAAACGTCTTTCTTAAAGCATCAGAAAAGAGTTAAAGGATTGCAGCAACAGGGCAAGCACCAAAGTCAAGAAAAAGGAGGGAAGCGGATGTGGCTCATATCCTGTCTACCATATGGGAGGCCCCAGGTTCAATTCCCGGGGTCTCCTGGTGAAAGCAACCTGGCCCATGCCTGCAGAGAGCTGACGACCCATGCCCATAGAGAGCTGACAGCCCACGCCAACAGTGAGCAGGTGCAGCAAGATGATGCAGCAAAGGGAGACAAGCAGACACAGAAGAACACACAGTGAATGGATACAAAGAGCAGACAGCGAGCACAAGTGGCAAGGGGGTTTGTGAATAAATAAAAAAATAAATCTTTAAAAAAAGAAAAAAAGAAAAAAAGAAAAAGGAAGCAGTGGTAGGATCTCCTGATACCCTTACTGGCCCCTTCCCTATCCCTTCACCAACTCAGTACAGAGCCAACATGTGCTCCCAGTGCAGATCTCTGATCCTGATTCCAGAGGAAGCAGAGAAACCCTTGTGCACAAATTTGAGACATGTATGTCTGTGACAATATGGTGGCAGGATGAAGGACTGAACCAGGATACTTGTGTTGGGCTCCCCATCCCAGAACTTGCCCTGAGTGTAGAACATAGCTCACAGAGCTCTCTTACATAGGGTTGTATAGAAGAACAGTCAGATTGCAGCTCCCCAAGGCTAAGGATTGCTGGCTGTGGGACTTACAATGTAATGCCCAGGACAGTGAGGAAACATGGTCCTGGGAAAGAGGGGCTAATTCTATAAATGTGTAAATTCATAGGGCCACATGCACATGTCCAGGACAAGACGCATGTGTAGAAAGGACCAGAAGAGCCTATGTTTTACTTTGCACTATTCTCTAAACTCACTGTATGGCTAAGCTCTAAAGAAGAGCACTCACACAGGTCAACTGCAAGGACTTGGAAAGGTGTTTTCTTTTTTTCCTTCTTTGTTTTTTCTCTCTCTCTCTCTCTTTGTGTGTGTGTGGGGGCGAGGGGGGGGGTAGCTCCTGGGAATCAAGGAAAGCTCTGTCATAACACTAGATGTTACAGCTTAAAGAACATATGCCTGAGTTTAAACTCCAGCAATAACACATTAAAATACCAAGCATCCAGGTTTCAACAGAAGATTATAAAACATACAAAGAAATAGGAAGTAATGGCCCAGGTAAAGGAGAAGATTAAAACATCAGAAATCATCAACAAGAAAAAAGAGACCTGGGACATCCCAAATGTTTTAGTTTCCTAGGCTACTCAAGCATATACCATGAAATGGGTAGGGTTAAACAATGGGAATTTATTTGCTCATGGTTTTGAAGATAAAAGAAAGTCCGAATCAAGGGGATGCTTTCTCCTCAAAGACTGTGGCACTCTGGGGCTGCCTGCTGGCAATCCAAGGTCTGTAGCTCCACTGTCACATGGAAATGCACATGGCAGCCTCTCCTGGCCTGTCTGTTCTCTTTTGGGTTCTGCTGAATTTCAGCTTTTTGCTTTCTATGGCTATCTATCTATCTATCTATCTATCTATCTATCTATCTATCTATCTAATCTATCTGAATTTCACTCTGCTTACAAAGAACTCCAGTAATAGGATTAAGACCCATCCTGATTAAGGTGGGCCACACCTTCTTAACTAAAGTAACCTCACCAAAAGGTCCTATTTAACAAAGAATGGATTAAATTTAAGATTACGCTTTTCTGGAGTACATATAACTTCAAACCACCACATCACATAAATTCTTTTCTTAAAATGGTCCCAAATATGCTCAAAAAGCTAAGAGAGAACATGGATAAAGAACTAAAGGAAATCGGGAAAGCAACAGATGAACACAAAGGGAATATCAATAGAAAGATGGAAATTATGAAACCAAACCAAAAGAGCTGAAGACAACAGTAACAAAAATTTCCCCAGCGGGAATTCCAGCAGATTAGAGCTAGCAGAATTAGTGAACCTGAAGATAAGACAACTGAAATCATTCAGTCTGAGGAGCAGAAAGTAAAAAGAATGAACAAAAGTGAACAGAGCCTGAGGAAGCTGTGGGACACCATCAAGTGTACCAATATACACATTGTGGGAGTCCCAGAAGAAGAAGAAAGAAAGGGGCAGAGAAACTATTCAAGGAAATAATGGCTGAAAATTTCTCAAACTTAATGAAAGACATGAATATAAACATCCAAGACACTCAACAAACTCTAAATAGAAAAAACCCAAATAGACCTGCACTGAGATAAAAGATAATCAAACTGTCAATTGCCTGACATAAAAAGAATCCTCAAAGCTGCAAGAGAGAAACAGCGTGTCACATACAAGGGAGCTTCAATAGGATTAAGTTCTTATTTCACATTCAAACCTGCAGAGGCAAGAAGGCAGTGGGATGACACATTTAAAGTATTGAAAGCAAAATCTGCCAACCTCGAACTCTGTATCTGGCAAAACTGTCTTTCAAAAATGAGGGCAAGAGTAAGACATTCCAAATTAAACAAGAGCTAAGGGAATTCATCACCAATAAACTGGCCTTACAGACAATGCTACAGAGTACTGCCAGTTGAAAGGAAAGGGCAACAGACAGTGGACCAAAGACTCATGAAGAAATAAAGATCTCTGGTGAGCATAATGACATGGGTAAATATAAATGCCAGTACTATTGCATTTTTTGTTTGTAACTTGACTTTTTACTTCCTTCAGGATCTAAATAGCAGATGCATAAAAAGTAACGATAATTCAAGATTTTGGACTCATGACATAGAAATACGTAATTTGTGACCTATAAAAAAGGTAGGACACAGAGGGGTAGAAGAACATAGTTTGTGTATGCTATTAAAGTTAATATGGTAACAAACCAAGCAAGACTATTATAGAGTTAGGAGGTTAAATTTAAGCTCCATGGTAACCACAAAGGAAGTATCAGAGAATGTGCAAATTCTTAGAGACAAAATACAGAGTAAAGGTTACAAGAGACAGGGAGACTAGGGAGTTAACGCATAATGGGTATAGGGTTTCTGTTTGGGGTGATGGGAAAGTTCTAGTAACGAATGGTAGTGAGGGTGCCACAGGATTTAAATGTGATTAATCCCACTGAATGAAATGCTTGGAAGTAGTTAAGGAGGGAAAGGTTATATTGCATATATGTTTCCACAATGAAAGAAAGAAGAGAAAGAGAGAAAGAAAGACAAAGAGAGAGGGAGGGAGGGAGGGAGGAAGGAAGCAAACAACTAAAGCAACAATGACAAATACATGATCTTGGATGGGATCTACTAACAGAGGAGAAAAGGCTCAAAGGGACATGACTGGGACATATGAAACATTGGAATATAGACTGTAAGCTTTATATCAATGTTAAATTGCTTAAACTTGAAAACTGCACTTAAGATAGTTTCATAAGTGAATATCCTTGTTCACAGGAAATGTACATGAAGTATGAAGATTCAGGAGCATGATTCATACAACATATTCTCAAATGTTCAGAAAATATACAGATAAAAAGATAGACAGATCAATGGACAGACAGATAAACAGATGGACAGACAGATGGAAAGATAGATGAGTAGATAGAATAATAAGGCAAATGTGACAAAATGTTAAAATTTGTGAATCTGGTGGGGGTATCTGGGGATCAGGGGAATGTTGGCATTCTCTGTATAGGACTGTTTTATTTTTACAACTGTCCTGTAAGTTTCAAATTATTTCAAAATAAAAAGCTTAAAGAAAAAGAGGAAAAGGGGAACAAAGAACAGATGGAACAAACTATAAGTAACAAATGACGGACTCAAACCTAACCATATCAATAATCATATTAAATTTAAATGGTCTAAATAACCCAATTAAAAGGCAGAGATTGTTAGAATGAATGTCCTGTTTTAAGTCTTTTGTGGACCCCGGAAAATTCTGTTCTTAAAGCAACCCACTCCTGTGCCTGCAAACCCATAGTAGAAAGGTCTTTTGATTAGATTCAGTTAAGGGACCTTTTGATTAGATTGCTTTTATAAAATTTATTTTTTTTCTTTATTTGTTCCCCCCTTCCCCCAGATGGTTCACTCATCTGTCTGTTCAATTGTTTGCTCATGTTCTCCAGGAGGCACTGGGAACTGAACCTGGGACCGCCCACATAAGAGGCAAGTACACAATGGACTGAGCCATAGCCACTCCCTGTGGGGTGCAGTGTCTGCTGGCTTGTGGTCTCTGCTTGTTGCGGTGAGGGTGGAGTCCAGCTTGTTGCAGCAGGAGGCAGCATCTAGCTCTGTTGCGGTGGAAGGCGGCGTCTGCTCGTCTTCTTTTAGGAGGCACTGGGACTGAACCCGGGACCTCCCATGTGGTAGGAAGGCACCCAAGTGGTTGAGCCACATCCGCTTCCCTAGGTCACTTTTGATTTGACTGCTTCAGTTAAGGGCCTTTGATGGGATTGCAGGACCCAGGTTAGTTCTTAATCCCTTACTAGAGTCCTATATAAACAGAAGAGAAGGCAGAAAGTAGAGTCGCCATTTTACCCTGCCATGTGAGAGAGGACTCCCAGATCTCCTGCAGCTGCAGAAAGAGAGAGAACCCACAGAGAGAAGCTACAGACAGAGCAGCCTGAAACAGAACTAGCTACAGGCCTGGGGCAGAGGACAGAGAGAAGCCGGCTGCCATTATGCACTGCTGTATGCTTGATTACCACAGCTGAGCTCCAAAGGAAAGTATACATGGATGATACTGCCATATGCCTGATTGCCCACAGCTGCAACTTGGTGAGACAGCAAATCTTGATGATGCCTTGATTTGGACATTTTGATAGTCTTGGAACTGTAAGCATCTACCCCAATAAATTCCTTTTATAAAAGCCAACCCATTTCAGGTATATTGCATTGGCAACCTTCAGCAAACTAAAACAACAGGTTTTTAAAAAACAAGACCCAACAATATGCTGCCTATAAGAAATGTAATTTAAATATAAAGACACATAAATTGCACGAAAAAGATGGAAAGCTATATATCATGCTAGTTCTGCTCAAAAGAGAAGCTAGGGTATATTAGTATCAGGCAAAGTAGATTTCAGACCAGGGATAAAGAAAATCATTTCATAATGATAAGGGGGTATATTAATCAAGATGACATAACTCTAAATGTATTTATACCTAATAATAGTTTTTTTTTCCAAATACATGAAGCAAAACCTGAGAGAGATGAAAGAAGAAATAGATAAATCCACCAATTATAATTGGTAGAACAAGAAGAACAATTCATCTCAAACACACACAGAACATTCAGCAGGACAGACCCTATACTGGGCACAAAACACACACCAATAAATTTTAAAGTATAAAAATAATACAAAGCATGATCTCTGTCCACAATGGGATAAAGTTAGAAGTTAATAACAAGGGAAAATTGGGGAACCTTACAATAATGGAGAAATTTAAACAACAAAATTCTAAATAGCCAATGGGTTAAAGAAGAAATCAAAAGGGAAATGATAATTACTGAAGTGATGAATGCACAACTCTGTGATTATACCAAATACCTTTGATTGTACACTTTGGATGAATTGTATGTTTTATGCATCAATGAAACTGATTTGTTTAAAAAAAGGAAAATGACAAAATACTTTCAGAAAAATGAAAATCAAGACACAATATATCAAAAAAAAAAAGAATGAAAAATCAGTAAAGAGAGAAGACTTGAAAACAACACTATCAACTAAATCTAACTGACATTTATAGAACACTACAACCAACAACAGTAGAATTCATATTCTTTTCAAATGCACACGGAATACTTACCACAATAGACCTGATACTTGGTCAGAAACAAATCTCAATAAATGTAAAAGGTCTGAAAAATATACATACAGAAAGAATATATATATATATATACAGTATATATTCTTGAAAAAAGATGAAAGAAATGAGAAATCAGTAACAAAAAGATATCTGGAAAATCCCTAAGTATGTGGAAATTAACACATATATAAACAACCCATGTGTCAATGAAGATATCCCAAAAGAAATTACAAAATATTTTTAACTGAATGATTATGAACATACAATGTATCAAAATCTGTGAGATGCTGTTAAAACAATACTTAGAGGAAACTTTAGAGCTTTAAATGCTTTTAACAGAAAACAAGAATGGAGTAAAATCAATGATTTACATTTTTATCTAATGAAACAAAAAAATCTTTTCTAAAAAAATCAAATAAGCAATATATAAAAACCATAATTCAAAATGGCCATGAGGGTTTATCCCAGGAATGAAAACTCTGTTTACAAATTCAAAAATTAATCAATATAGGGAAGTGGATATGGCTCAAATGACTGAGCTCCCGCCTACCATATGGGAGGTCCATGGTTCGGTTCCTGGTGCCTCCTAAAGAAGACAGCAAGGTTGTGTGATGGGCAGGCGCAGCAAGCTGACACAGCAGGATGACGCAACAAGAGACACAAGGAGAAAAGCATAATGAGAGACACAGCAAAGCAGGGAATGGAGGTGGCTTAAGCAATTAGGTTCCTCCTTCTCACATCGGAGGTCCCGGGTTTAGTTCCCCATGCTTCCTAAAGAAACAAAAGACGAACAGGCACAGCTAGTGCAAATAACAAGGGGGTGGGGAGATAAATAAGTAAAATAAATCTTTAAAAAAATTAATCAATGTAATTTAACATTCTAATAAAGGAGAAAAACCACATGATCAATAGAGGCAAAAAACACATCTAACAAAATTCAACATCCATTCATTCATGTTTATATTCAGTAAATTAGGAAGAGAAATAACCTTCCTCAACCTGATAGAGGACTCTACAGAAAACCTACAGCTATAATAATGAAATATTGAATACAAAAACTAAAACTATAAAGCTATTAAAAGAAAACAGGAAATATTCATAATCTTGGAAAAGCAAAAATTTCTTAGGATACCAATAGTCTTAACCATAAAGGGGGAAAAATAATAAACTGAACTTCAAAATTAAACTGCTCTTTAAAGTCAAGAAAAATGAAAAGGGAAGCCACAGGCTGGGAGAAAATATTTATCTGACAAAGGACTCATATCCAGAATATATAAAGAACTCTTATAACTTAATAGTAAGAGGATAAACAATGACATTTAAAAATGAGCAAAAGGTTTGAACAGGCATCACAAAAGAAGATATAGGAATATAACCATGTGAAAAGATGCTCAACATCACTGCTCATCAGGGAAATACAAATTACAACCACAAAGAGGTACCATTCCACATCCACCAGAATGGTTTAAATTAAAAATGACTGCCAAGCTTCTGTGGAGGACAGTTTGGCGGTTCCTCAGGGAGCTAAATATAGAACTGCCATATGGATCCAGCAACCCCACTACTAGGAATATACTCAGAAGAACTGAAAGCAAGGATGTGAACAATCATTTGCACTGACATTCATAGTGGCATTATTCACAATTGCTAGAAGATGGAAACAACCAAGTGCCCATCAATCAAAGAATGGATAAACAAAATGTGATATATACATACAATGGAATACTATTCAGCTATAAGAAGAAATTAATTTGGGATGTATATGACAACATGGATGCACCTTGAGGACATTATGTCAAGAGAAATAAGCCAGGCACAAAAGGACAAATATTGTATGGTCTCACTAACATGAACTAAATATGAGTAAACTCATGGCATTTACTATAGAATATAGGTTACTAGGAGATAGAATGCGGGTTGAGAAGGGGGAGCTGATGATGAATGTATGTATAATGTTTAATAAGGGGGATTATAAACGTGGGGAAATGGTTAGAGTTGATGGTAACACATTATAGTAAGTATAATCAACAATGCTGATTTATAAATTTGATTGTGGCCGAAAGGGGTCGCCTAGGGAGATTAATGTCAATTGAAAGAAAGCAAGAGGATTATCTAGGAACTGTATAACAATGATTTCAGTGGTGGATGATGACTGTGATTAATAGTACAAATATAAGAATGCTCCTCTATTACAAGGTATTAAGAATATGGAGATACATGGAGAAAATATAACTAATGTAACACACAGACTATAGTTAAAGTAATATTGCAATATTTCTCAGCAATGGCAAAGTTGGTACTATATCATTGCTAAGGGTCAATAATGGGCAGGTGTAAGTGGGTGTGGGATTTTTCTTTTTGGGGTAATGAAAATGTTCTGAAATGGACTCAGCTGATGACAGCACAACTGTGTGATGAAACTGAGAGCCACTGACTGTACACTTTGGATGGATCATACCAGGCAGGGGACAGTAGGTATAACTCAGTGATCCTCGTGGTGAGTGACAAACTGTGGTTAACCATAAAAATATGAGAACATTCTCTTGTGAACTATAACAAATATACAATACTAATACAGGGTGTTAATAATAGGATGGTCTGTGGGAAAAATGTTAATAGTACTTTACATAAAGATTATAGGTAATTTTAATATTTCTATATGTTCTGTACTTTCAAAATGCTCCAAATAGTACATACTTTTTTGTTTTATTTAGTGGTATTTCATTGAGGACTAGTGCTTGAAACTGAGAATTAGTCTTAGGTTTTATTAATTTATTCATTCAATATTTACTGCATGCCTTCAAGCACAGACAGCATTGTAACTAGAAGAGCAATGCCTCTGCAATAGGTGTGTTTTCCCAAGATTCAGCTCAGCACGCCCTTCAAGTGATCACTGTACTTATTAAGTGTACAAGCATCAGCAATAACCTGAGACCCACATCTGTTTGTTCATAATATTTACAATGGCAAACAACATGTAGGTCATGACTATAAACACCGTTTGCATTAATGATTGTTTACCTACTCTTTCTGAAAATAAAGTTGCTACAATGTTTAATACTGAATATGTATCAGGTATTTTTAATTTACTACAATGTGTGAATATATTTATAAGTATTATAAGCATTGATAGCTATTCATTTATAAAGAATTTTGTGGGTTTTGAGCATTTATCCAATTGAAGGATTAAAAGTTTTTACAACTATAAAAATATTTGAACCGTTTAAAACTCTAAGAAATTGTAGAAAATATAAATGAAATGAAAATGAGAACATTAGGGCATTGAAGAAAGAGAAGAGCATGTAGTGTTGGATTAATCAAATAGAAATACTAGATGTATATAATTAACAAGGTATAATCAACAAGGACAGACATAATATAGAAAATATTTGTTTCAGCAGTGAGCGGGGCAATTCAAGATACTGGGGACCTGAGTTAAAAGTCAAATAAAAGCAGTAACTTCTTATGATAGAAAGACCTGAAATACCTACTTTGTTGTAGAGAGAACAAACATATAGGAAAGTCTAATCTAGAAATTATTTTAAACCAAGATTCAATCACTATCTATGTTAGCTACAAGTATATAATATGTTGTTCTCTCAAGTTTGACCTTAAGATTCATTATGTTGTATCCAAAAAGTATAAAACTGTTCACAGTTTACAATAAAATACAAATAGAGTAAATTATTTATATTAATAACCATTAAGAGGTGCTAGAACAATGTGTGTTATTCAGGATACATCTAGTAAAAATGATTAATGTAGTCTCAGACATCAAGGAGTTTTCAAGGCACAAAGAAATGGAAGGCATAATCTGAAACACAAAATTATCATGATTGCAGAAAAGAAAATGGTGAGTTCTTAGTAATTAGTAATTAGTTCCCTGAACTTTAGGAAATATAATCTATGAGTAGTCAATGAAAATACAGACAGATGGCAAAACACCATCACCAAGCCTGCCTTGCTTTCTAAATTCCAGAAATCTTAAGTTCAGTTATAAGCAGCCCAATCAACTAAATGAGGGGTAGGCATACAGGCCTATTTTTTGTTCAGGCCTTGGGCTAAGAATGGTTTTTACATTATAAAAGGGTTGTAAAAAATAAGTAAAAAAAAAAAAAAAAAGAATATGCAACAGAGACACTAGTGATTGCAAAGCTTAAAACATCTACTATCTAACCCTGTTTAGAAAAAGGTTGCCAAATAATTCATAAAAGGATGAAACAGGTCTTAGTAGTGGCTGTAATCCAGAGGAGAAGTATATTAGAACCAAAAGGAGCCTCTAAGACCATTCTTCATTCCCATCATGTTACAAAGGAGGTAACTAAGGCCTAGAGGTTCCAGTCTTCGGTTCTACTGTCTCCTGCACCCAATGTGCTTTACATCCCATCATGACACTGGCTCATTTTTTCCTCTGCTGGGGTAATTTGGGAATAAAATGGAGATACAGTAGATACATATACTCTCATCCAACTTTCCACTAAGCACTTCCTACAAACAACTAATCCACTGACCAAACTGAGATGTTGATAATCTTCATTTTTGACCTGCTGAGGATCAAGAGTCATTTCCTATTTTCCCAACTTCATCTTCCTTCACTTTACTCTCATATCCTCCAAACCAAGCAAATGAATCTACTTAACACTCTTAATAAAGCACCTTATTCTATTTATTGAGGACCTTGGTTTAGGCTGTTTCTCTCCAACGGTAAATCTTCCCTTCACCAACTATACAAATTCTTGCCATCACTTGTGGCCCAATTCAAAGTCCATGACACCTGCAAGAAGCATATAATCTAATAGGAAACATAGTTCAGGTACACACAAAAAAATAAAAGGTAAATACCCCAAAAATCAGAACAAATTATAGAAAATCCAAGAACTAAAATGTCATCTTTGGAGGAAATTTTTAAGTAAGGCCTTTGGGTAAGATGTTAAAGGACAGAAAGAGGGAAAAGGGCAGTTCAGGTAGTGGAAATGGAATAAGCAAATAGACAAAAGAGACAATTTGTTATGGCAGGGATTCTCACCTCTTTTTGTTTCCCTAGATTTGGCTCTAGACAAGTGAGGGTATATACAATTTCCTTAATTTCTAAGAAATCAGAAATTAAGTGAATTAAGATATCAAGTGAATTAAGAAGTTACCAAGAATCACAGATGTAATATGCTGGTTAGAAAATCAGTATCCAAAGCAGACAGTTGGTTCTTGCATAAGTTTTCAGATAGCCATTGTGAACATAAAAGTACAACAGACATGCAAAAACAAATATAAATTCTGTGTATTTAAGGTTGCATACTATTATTTCATAACATCAAACATACTGAAAGGGCTGAAATTTTTCACTTTTTTTTTTCTTTTAAACATCCCCCCTTCTGCTTGTTCTTGCTGTGTTCATTTTTCACTGCGTTCCTCTGTGTCTGCTTGTCTCCCCAAGTCAGCTCACCAGCACGGTGGCCCGCCTGCTCGTGGGGGCTTGCCCTTGCTCACAGGGGCTTGCCTTTGCCCGCAGCGGCGTGCCTCGCCCGCACTGACTTGCCTTCTCCAGGCAGTCTACCCGTTCGAGGGGGCCCCAGTGACCGAACCCAGGGCCTCCCATGTGGTAAACCAGCACCCTACCAACTGGGCTATAGCCGGCCCCAAATTTTTCACTTTTTGATCATTTTGGATTCCTTTTTACTAATTAATTTTATTTTTTGTATAGTAATTTTTTCTATTCATTCATTCCAAACCTAGGGCCTAGTATATGCTATCGAAATACTTGCTGAATTAATAATATTAGAATATATATACATTGCACTGAAAATACTCCTTCTTTCCAATTACTCAGAGTTACAGGAAGTAGAGAGAAGATAAGCAACATTAATTGAAATTGTGGTAAAAAAATGAAGCCATCAAAAAAACCTAAACAATTATTTCAAAACCATCTTTGAAGCAAATAATCTACTCATAGGTAACTCAAATCTTGTCCAGGCTCCCCCGATTTTTCCTCCCCCACACAAAAAAAAGTCATTTTTACTAAATAGCTTGAAGAAGGGGAGAGGGGGGAGAAGATAGCAAAATCACATAATTTGATACCCAGCACATAATTTTACACAATTCCTAGCATAAAATAAGTGCTTTCAAATAATTCACTGAGCTGAACAGCCACAGAGAGAATGTTTTCTCTGCTGTCCATATGACTTCATTATATTTCAAAGGTGTGAGTCATCAACTCTGGCAATAAAAGCAGAACTTACACCACCACACATATGTCAAGAAGACTCAGAAATGAGAAAAAATATCCATAGATATGTTCCCTAATTTGCACAAGTATAAGAAGATGCCTTGTTTCACTGTTGTCCCTTTGCTAGATTTAGGCGACTCCGAATTGAATTATTCAGGCATGTACAAATACAACCTTGAAGGAGTGTGCATACTTGCTCCTGACAGTCTGAAAACAAAAGCTGCTATTCAGATAAAAGATGACAGACAACAGGAATCTGACAGGCCGGTAATTTACTGCATTTTCTGCACATTTGAATTTGTAGAACTCCATAGTCATTAAGCAAAATTAGTTTTACGATGTCAGCCAAATACTACCATCCTCAATCTGTTTGAATCGGTGTTTGTCCATTAAAGGCCTCTCAGGAAATTAAGGGAAAGGTTTTAATTGCACTCCTGCCCTATCAATGTTTAGTATAGTCCTGGACTATAACAAAATTATATTCTCTCTTCTTTGTCTATATCTAAAATAACAGATGTAGTTGAAGAAACTAAGTATCAGATAGGCCAGCATTTTGTAATTTCAAAAATACAAATGCTATCCTAATATATATTTATGAGAAATAAAAAGGGCCAGAGAAAAACATCTTTATCTTCCACCTCTCCAATTTGTAAATCCTTGAATCCACTATGATGTGATGCCCTTATATGCCTTTGCAAATGCTAGTTTCCCTTCTAGTTGGTTAGAATCTCCTCAATTTCTACTCACCATAGAAGTCTTACCTGGTTTTCCCCAAGACTCATGCAATCCTTCCCCTATGTACCTTACACACACTCCCATTAAATATTTCTCAAACTGAGTTATAACTGTCTCTCTCTAAGCTCTCTAATAGCACTGACTGAACACCTCT
>PVKH010008631.1:0-19365 GCA_004027955.1 Chaetophractus vellerosus | reverse complement strand
CAAAGCACATCGGAGACATGCTATAGTTTCCCATGACTGCCCTCCCTGCCTGCCCAGGGGAGGAGAGTGCTCGAGGGCGACTTCTTCACACAAAAAACTGAAGACTGAGGTAGAGAAGGTTGGTGGCATGGTTCTCATCAGGTCTTTGGAAAAGAGACTCCGCATAGGTAAAAATCTGTTAAGTTGAATTTCAGGCTAGCTATTATTTTAGGAATCACTTCTTTTTGGAAGATATAAACGTGAGATGACAGATCAGAATTGACTTAGGTATTCTCTGAAGGAAGGAGAATTTCAATTGACCTCCTGAAGCCTGAGTTCCAACCTTAGTCAGGGTTCAGGTGTTTCTCTTTAGCATCGCTCTGTTGCTAGTTTATGGATTCTTTTGCACAAGAAATGTTAGAAAAATATTGAAGTGGTTAGGAAAGTAAATGAAACTATGTGAAAGGTACAAGTGATCCCCCAGAAAGCTTTACGTGAAAGCCTGTCCCTCAGAAAGATGAACGAACAAAGAGTCATCTTGTCCTCATTCTTGTTTTAGATGAATGTGCTTCTAGACATGTAGTTGGCTCCTAATGACCCATTAATGGAGCCAGTTAGGGCATGAGCTTTGCATTGGTATTGAACCAACTGAATAAAAGCTGTTTATAGCCTTGTAAACTTTTCCAACATAAACTCCATCTCTTGAGTAAACCATTTTTATATTAGTTTATATATAACATCACATGAAGCTTTCTCTTCTACATCATCTGGTCTGGATTGATAGCTAGGCATACTATCTCCTAGGCCATCCTTTTACATTCCCAAATGGACAAAAGACAGAGTTATTATATTTTGTATTTGTCAGAGGATAACACTTACTACTGGATCATAACCAGGGCTCACAGTCAATGAGTATTTTTTTAAAGCTGTTTCGGGTTTCCATTGACATATACAAGTATACCCTTAAAATGAGTATTTGAATTGAGGAACCAGGAATTGATTTCTACTCATTTATATCCTACCCTTAACTCTTATTATTGCTTCTGTCTGAAATAGATCATTTCCCTAGAGGATTCATGGAGCTTGGTTATCCATGGTGTACCTCATGTTATCTGGGAATATGTTTTGTGTTGATTTTATCTAAGAGGATAGGAAATAGCATACATTTTTCTCCCAAGAAAATTGGATTTGCAAATATCAATTTGGTTATATTTCAGTTCTTTTTTGTATATTTAGTGGATTTCATAAAAGTTAACATTGAATTTCACTAGATAGTAAAGTGGGTGGTTTTGGGTTTTTTTTTGTTGTTGTTGTTTTGGTAGAATGCTCTGAAGGTAGGAGATCATCATCATAAAATATATATACTAGAAATATTGGAAGATTGGAAAGAGGGGCTTGTGACAAACTTTACACTGAACAATATTTCTGAATCTATTAATTAAAGGGATCAGCATCTGACCAGAAGGCCCTGTAAGAGGGAGAACGAAGATTCAATTCTTTTCCTCAATTTTTTCTTTCGGCAACAGATAATACCTCTGTTCTCTGTTCTCTCTCTCTCTCTTAATTAGAGAAGTTGTGAGCTTACAAAACAATCCTGCATAATGTGCAGAATTCCCCTACATCACCCCTCCACCAACACCTTACGTTGTTGTGGAACATTTTTACAGATTATGAAAAAACACGCTCAGACTATTACCGCTAACTGTGGTCCATAGCGTACATTTGGTATATTTTTTCCATACACCCCTATTACGAACACCATGCGTTAGTATTGTACATTTTTTATAGCTCATTCGAGCACACCAATATTTGTACTTAACCACAGTCCATCTTCCACCACATGGTCCACTGTGGTATACCTTGTACATTCCATCTGAAGTGTGCACTCAGGGGCTCTCGCTTTCATCACAGATTAGTGCAGTCATCGCCCCGGTAAACCTTTGAATGTTTTCCTTAGTCCAGAAGAAAAAATCCCATACCCCCTATTTATGACCCTTAGCGTTGATACAGTACCTCCTTTGACATTGATGCAAGAATATTACAATATTGCTGTTAACTTTAGTCCATAAGTTACAGTAATTGTATTTTCCCATGCATCTCTATTACCACCTTGTAATTGTGACATACATTTATTCTAGCTGTTCTTAGGATTAGACTTTAGCCAACCGAATTTACTGATCAGTAGCTGAAATTGGTGCCTGGCTGTCACTTCTTCCCCATTTTTTGGGAGATGGAGCTTCCACCTCCATCCAGGGAATAGCTCCCGAGGAGGCTTGCACCACTAAGTGGAGGATGGGCACCGACCTCTGCAGCGTGGAGTGCTGTACCCATGAATCTTCACGGCACTTGGGCAGTCTCCTTCCGTTCTTCCAAGATGCTCTTCTGGTTCCCTGGGCCCCCCAAACAGGTGCTTTATATAGCGCTGGCTGATTCCTAACTTCCCCATAGGGTGATCTGGCTCTTGGAGCTCCTTACTCTGCCGCCATCTTGCCCGTTCCTCTGTTCTCCTTTGTTATGTCGTTCTCTGCAGAAACTGCTCAATGGCTTCATTAGCTCTGGAATAACCAGCAAGCATTCGAGGACCTCCACTAGTCAATTCCAATCTGCCTTTCCAGTAATGGCCTTCACCACTCACCTTGTGAATGTATACTCTCAGAGAAGGCATCATATGGTGGTGACGGGGAGATGTTGGATTTAGAAGACTCTGGGCTCAAATCCCGGTGTTGCATGAAATTCATCAAATCACATTTCCTACTATGATCCTTAGTCTCCTAAAGGGTAAAACCTACAATAAATATTGATTTCTGTTTTCATCTGTGATACTGTTTGAGTAAGTACTGTGTAGGGCCAGACATTCAGATCTAATCTTTGAACTACATATTGTGACTAGGTTTTGTTTGTAGTATGTGAACGTAAAATAATTGGCATTTAAGCGGTACTCCCTTTCCTTTTCATCTACTTAGGAGGTAAATTCTTCTTTTCTTATTATCTAATATCAGGACACTTGGCCACAAACAAAGATAATTTTGATAATATATTTGGGGCACAAATAAGTAGACTGACAATAAATAAAAAGGCTGTGTACACATCTTTTTGAAGTTTTTGTCCAATCTTTAATCGTATATAGTATATGTTGCTTAGCCGTAGAGAGGGGAGATAACATAAAATCTGAATTTTATAGGCTACATTTTCTGCTCAGTGTCATATTTTTTGGACTTATCTAATCTTTTAAAAATATCTAGTAGGATTCGGTATCCTCAGAAGCTGTTCACCGTCTGTTTCCAAAGTGAAAAACGAGCTTCGTATTGCACCTTATTTCCCTCCGCCTGCTAAGTCCAAACTCCAAAGGAGTCTCTTCACAAATGTGATGCTAACATTATGAATTCTACAGTCTGCTTTCTTTGATTGATTTTGTGGTAACCATTCACACTTACTTGACCCCCTCACGTATTTATTGCAACAGCTTTTCTTGGCTCAAGGAAATAGGGAACTTGTTCATCAGGAATGTTTGATTGGATTTTTCAGAACTAAAAGTTGTTTTGCTCTCTAGTAATTTTTCTTTTCTTTCAGATTTGACCCAGTGTGGGAGGGAGAGAAAGCAACAAGAGAGCCTCAGAAAACAGAAGTAAATCATAACAAGGCCACAGATTTAGATAGAAACTGGGAGGGATAGAAATGTGAAGAAAACAGGGGTTATCTTCATATTAGGTACTTTCATATTCATTATTCAGTTTAAGTTTTACCAAAAGTATTAGATATGATCACGATGATTGGACGATGATTCTCATCAAACAGAAGGAAGCAGCCTCAGAGAGGCAAGTAACTTGGTCTAAAACTTAGTGCTGGTAAGAATCATAGTGTCTTCCTTGATTATAATGTTGCATCTCAAAAAGATGTTTTTGGTGCAATTGTCTGGGTTATAGTAAAACCAATATAAGTTTAGTGAAGGTAATTATATTTCCCATACTTGCAATGATTTCATGCCCTTCAGGAACATAATATTTTAGGTTTGGGATTTTATGCTACCTTCTATGCTCTGTGCTCAAAATGGCAAATGACTATATGGCAGAGATTTGCTCAGAAGGAACATTTTCTCCTCGTCCAGAATGTTCTGCTAAAGGAATCATTTAAAAGGCAAGGTCATGTGATGATAACCATATAATCAATAACTCTAATAATTATAAATACTCAACGTGCCCCCTATCTGTATCTCTTTGTTCTGGGCTAACTTTTCATTCCACACAATGTCCTGATGGGGGAGGCACCATTATTTTTCCGTTTTAATCTGAAGCACAGGATGGTACGTAACTTGCAAAGGTCCCAAAGCTTGTTGAAGGCAGAGGTTCAAATCCATAGCCCCATTCCCACTCTACAACACTGCCTCCAAGCCTGACGAGTTAACGACTTGTAGCTCCCTAGGAACTTTGACATGTGTCAGCTTTGACTTAGGAAATATTCTCATGAGTGTGTGTTTCCAAGCCCATCACCTTTTTTTATTAATTATAAGTGGTGCACAGTTTTGAGGGCAGTAGTTGTAAACTGTAACTCAAGGCATAGCTTGAGTGTAGGAGAGGATTAAGTCATTTGTAATAGTTAGGAAAGCTCTCTAGGCACCCTTCCAGGAAAACAAAGTTTTAGCTGGGCATAGCTGCATGTTTGGAGAAAGTGAGAGATTTTTTTTGTCTATGTACTTAGGTGTCTCTGTGTCGTCTTGGTTCAACCTGAACCACTCAGATGATGGGAAAACAAATCTTGGGAAAGGTGAGACACTAGAACCAAAGGAAATACTACCCAGGTTACAAAGGACTAGAGTTTCATAATTGCAATTTATAATGACTACTATCCTTGTGATAATCTACATGGATTTTTCTGTTTGGGAATGTATTTTTCTTTATATTTTAAAATTTTTAGAATCATTTTAACTATAATTATTGGAGGGCGAAATGGGCAAAACTAGGTTCTTTTTATGCTAGCCTTTTTCTTTTAGTCCTTAGACTATTTAAATATCATTTGTTCACTGGCGCACTTATTCAACAGATGTTTATTGAGCACTTCTGTGATGTCTAAGATGCTAAGTCTGTCTCAAAGTGTTTGGATTCTAGTAGGAGAAATTGTGGTATATCCAGCTAGTTGCGGTGCAGTTTAAGAAAGGCTGTGTTAGCAGAATGAAAAGTTCTGAATGGGCACCAAGGAGGAGGACGTTTCTTCTTGTGGGTATGAGGAAAGGCTTCTCAGATGAGGAAACATTTGCGCTAAATGGGTGGGCACAGGTGGGCAGAGAAGACCAAGGAAGCAGCATTGCTCAAAAGTCCGGAGTAGTGAGAGGACCAAAATATTTATCATCTCACAGCTGGGAAAACCGCAGTTTGCTTGTGAAGGAAATGCCACCACCATCCGGGGTACCCGGCCTGGTCTTCATTCATTGCTGGGTAAAACGGGTCTCCTTTATTCTCGGAGCCCACGTTTATTTCTTTCTTCTCCTTGCTTTGTTATCCTTTTACAGCTGGCTTGAAAGATTTTAATTCGATGTGGGTGTTTTCCATAGCAGGCTTTAATGATACTGCAGGGAGTAGGAAAAAAACTCAGCTGCCCACTGTGACACAATGGAGTGTGTTTCTGCCGGTTATTTTTCTGTCATTCTAGTTCTTTTTCTCAGGATATTCCATTTCTCTGCTTTCCATTAGATTATGTCCCTTTGATCACTAAGTGCTCACATCACTGCTCCCGTTAGCTTTTTTCATGAACCGTCCTTGATAAGCATAGCATTTTGGTGTGGGGATTCCCTCCATTAAGGGCCTAAATTTGTTAATTTGGGGCTTTGTATTGGGATAGCAAAATGCCCATGTTTAAATAACTTACGATTCCTGGGGAACTCATAAAACTTCCTGACATGATGTTAAATAGTTTCTGTCTATACGAACTTTGCAGATGGCTGAGTATGAAAAGTGTCTTATATGTTTTGACTTACTGTCTTTTCAGTTTCATTATATAAAATTCAGCAGGCTTTGCCATGACCATTAGGGAAATGAATGATTTTCCTGTAGTAAATCTCAAATACCACAAACAACATGAGAACTGTAATTCACAGGTAGCAACTGATAGTTTATTTTCTATAAGAGGGCTTACAAAACGTAATGCCCACCATATTTATTCAGAAAAATATATTTTTATGTAAATAAAGTTTCCCTGCCACTGGTTGCTATAGTTAAGCAACTTCATCTTGTTTGCTAACTTTGCTTAGCAAACTAGATGAGGGTCCCAAGCATGGATGTTTAAGATAGAAGAGAATGATGCCAAAGCATTATATGAACATGGTGCCAAATATAAACACACACACAATTAAATACCCTCTTCTCAATGCTCTGTCTCAGGGAAACTAGCAGATGATCTGGAGGTGGTATGGTCAACTTTGTATTTCTTTTAGAAAAAGAGTCACTCGAGGAGAAAACACATTATTCTTGGTTATTTCTTGGTATGCAATGAAAACCCACATTTTATTATATGGTTCATTTTGTGATTTAGATTTTTATAATTTAGGGAATAAAGCCTAATAAGCAAAGTAGTATGGGAAATTGGGTGAGCTTGTTTTCATGAGTTAAAAAAATTCACACATGATTTATGATTTGTCACCTAATAAAATGATCTGCTAAATGGTGCATACGGTTGTTCGTGGGTCGTTTCTTTTCCTTCTTCCCTGTCTTCTCCTAACCCTTTCCACACATCCCTTCTTCTTACTTTAACCTCTTTTGATCCAAGGAGAGCAGTTTGAGGAATCTTCAGGAGTTTTAATAAATTTCATATAGGAGGAAATTTCTGTTCAACATAATATTATTGGCTGATTTATTAATTTCTAGAATTCTACCCAGACTTACAAATACTTTCAGTGCCTATTGCTGAATACTGCTGCTTTCTGCATGTTTTCCCTCTGGGATTGAACTGGATAGTATTTTTTAAAAAATATTTTCTAATGGGTATAAGTATATTGGTTACAAATGTTCCCTTAATTGACCTCATTGCAATAAAGATGGTGCAGTCACCCTGCCCCAGTTTTTTCCACAGATTAATAACCTGGTGTTATCTTCCTCATCCTGGTGAGAAAGTCCTGCCAACCCTGGTTTACAAAAGCAGGTTTGGGGAGGATAACTAGGATTGTGGGTTTTCCACCCTGAATCACATATGGGCAATTTAATAAGTTACAAATTCATATTCTATATCCTATTCACATTAGAGGGAACATTTAGCAACAACAATGAAATCCTTTTGACTATTTCCTTCTACTCTGAGGACACATATCCTGCCTCTCTGCAGTCCGTTTTCCCTCTCCCATCTCCTCATGTGTGGTGGGCAGTCAGTAAATGAATCCCTTTGTCAATCTGTCTCCCTTACGCGGAGTGGAAGTCTGTCTGGGGACCGTGGCGGGTGGCTGTTCTGCACTAGGAAGGCCCGGGCCAGACTTCAAAAGCTATTTCTCCATCCTGACAGGGCAGGACATGCTCTCCGTGGATAAGGGAAGTCAGAGCTCTATCCCTATTAAGTACTGCTCCTCCTTTTTCTTTTCTTCCTTCCCAGGACCTGTTGAGTCCAAGTGTGACTGCCAAGAAGGATCCAGAAAAGCCAAAGAGCCTGAACATGTCAGACCTTCCTGCCGCCGCCACACACACTTAAAACCCAGAGGAAGCGAGTGAGGATCAATGGGAGGAAGCGAGCCAACCAGGCAAGCAACCACATCAGTCTGAAGGCGGCGAAAGCAACAGGAAAGGGTCCTTGGCACACCGTTCACTTGGCAAGGTCAGGACATGACCTGAGCTTACACTAAATTACCTCACAGCAAATTATTTTTTACCGAGCACTATAAATGTGAAGATGACTCCACCGTGCTCTCTGGCTAAGGACAGATGAATACATCAAAGGCTGGTAATTAGTCTGCAGGTGTGGTCTCTCCTTTCTTTCAGGAAAGGGTTAAATCACAACTCTTTAAAAATATTGAGTTTCCGGTATAAGAGTTTTAACATAGAACCTTCTGGTTTTGATGTGTGTGTCTGTGTGTGTCTATGAGGGGCGTCTGAGGCTATTTTTCCTCTATAAAAAGATAAATTTCATCCTCAAAGTCTTTGGGTCCATATTTGAAGAGTCCTTCTAGGTGCATTGAATTAGACTACTGTATTTTGGGGGGCATTTTTGTAATTAAATCGCTTCCTAGAGCCTTAGGCTAAGTTTGGTGCTATAACAGGATTTACCAAAATTCCATTGTGATTCAAAATTAGTTTTAAGTTTCGGCTTCTTGCCTTCCATCCGTTTAAATGCTATTACTACATAGAGAAAAAGTATTTAATAATAGCAACATGTCACTTAGAAGCCCCTTTAATTCTGCTACTCCTAAAAACCATGTACAACACCAAAAGAGTTTCATCCCAGAAAGAACTCTAGCACAGGGTCTCTCACCCTTGGCACTCTTGGCATTGTACACTGGATAATTCTTTGCTGTTGGAGTCTGGCGTCTGCATTGTAGGATATTTAGCAGCATCTCTGGCCTCTACCCACTAGGTGCCAGTAGCACATGCCTCCCCCCCACCTAGTTGTGACAACCAAAAATGCACCATGCACAGTCGTCCCCAGTTGGAACTTCCACTCTAAGGACAGATTTAACTAAAGAAAAGAAGGTAAAATATGGACTATAGTTCTCTTATTTTTGCTTTTTAATACATTAACTATATAGTTAATGTATTAACATCAAATTCCACTGGGTCTGCCAGTGGAGTTCCACTTAGCCTCCAATTATCTCTCCATTATTGGCTAGAATTTAGTTTCATTTAATACAACAATTGCAACTTAGAACAAGATATTGCTTGTGACGCTATGATTATTAATGGAAACATCCCAGGTATTTGTATAATGTGTGGAACTTTCAATGCAAGGAACGCTGTGATCCCTGGGTACTTGTCATGGTGCCGGTTTACCTTTATGGGGGTGGGGGGGGAGGTGTGGTTGGAGAATAAGATTCAAATGGGGTTCACCTAAGCCTTTAATAACTGAATGCATCTGTTGGATGAAGAAACACACCCTACTCTATACTGTAATTCAGCTTTGTGAATGGAAGGTCAGATGTGTGATTTAAAAACAGGTTCCACCGAATTCACCATCTCTTACAGTACTGAAAATTGTCTAAAGTACTTTGTTCTTCTTGTATATGAATTCTCTGCATTCTCACTCTCCTTCCAAATTTGCTTCTACCTTTATGGTGGAATTTTGAGCTGTGAGGCAAGTAGAATCATGTCACCACTGTTTTTTAACATTAAATTTCCTGTTATCTTTATTTCGAATCTTTTTTCTCTCTCTCTCCTCTCCTCCCTTCTGCTCACATGCACATACATGCTTGCCAGACACATTCTTGGTTTTCTTTTTTTCGCATTCAGATTTTCCATCCCTCCTGCCCTTGTTTTCTTCCCTTTCCTTTGGCTATAGGAACTGTCAGGTGGCCCTGCTGGCATCATGGTTCCTTTTTTGAACTATGTTACCCAGGGACTTCTATTTATTATGCCTTGGGCACTATCTTTCCTTAACACTGTATCTCTCTGAGGGATAGTTAATGATCTTTGCAGCAAATGAAGGTGAACTGTAGCCACATTATTGTTATAATATAGCCAACTGTATGGAACAGATTGGGCTGAGCTTTGAACAGCTGGGGCTGGCAGAGTGAGCCTTGACTTCTCTAGGAAGAGTTCCAGAACTGCCAAATCATCAGACTTGAAGGGGAAAGAGGGACAAGAAAGGTTACAGGGATGGTGGTTCCTGCAGGTGCTTTTTGCTTTTGTAATCTACCTTTTTGAAATGTTCACTAGTTTGTAGATCTGGCAAGGCACGGACTAATTGAACTCAGGAGCTATTGCCACTGCTGTAGACTTGCTTGACTGCTTACTGGCTGATGTTTTTCCTTGTTCATTTGCAGACACTGAGCATGCTTTTTGTTGTTGTTGTTGTTGTTAAAACTTGTGGTTCTCTTCAGTGCATTGAAACTGTTTGTAGTTTTCAGAAGAGTTTTAATCTGCAAAATATAGGTAACCGTGATATAAATGTAATAAAAGCTGTGTTGGAATTTTGGACTATAGTGTGGCTTCCTTGTGGATATAACCAATGGGAAGTAGTGTGGGATGGGGCAGATAACATGACCTGGTGGATCACCAAGCCTGATCTAGACTTCAAAAATGTGACATTTGCCCATTTTTAGGGATTTCTGTGTGTTTGTGTATATGTGTGTGCATTTGTGTTGAAATAATTAGATGCCAATACTCGAAATAAGTGTAAATATGTATTAGGGTTCTCCAGAGAAACAGAATCAACAGGATAAGTGTGTTTGTGTGTTTATGGGGCCTGGCAAGTCCAAGCTCCATAGGGCAGGCTGCAAGCTGGAAATTCCAATAGAGGTAATGCTGAAGTTGAGGCAGAGATTCTTCTTCTAACCTCTGAAATCTTCAGTTCTGGCTCTTAAGACCTCCAACTGGTCAGATGAGGAGGCTCTCCACATTGCTGAGGGCAGTCTCTGTTGATTGCAGATGCAATAAACCGATTGTAGATGCAAATCCCATCTGAAGTACCCTCACACTAACAAGCAGGAACCATATCCTAGTCAAGGTGACACAGGAAATTAGCATCACAATATAAAATTATGAAAGAATTGAATAAAAAAATAGGGAAGAATGTGGCCAAAAAGGGGAGGATGAAGAAAATGAAAATTCTCTCTTCTTTAAAGATTTTGTCCAAATCACCGAAAGTATTGTGGCATGTTTATCTAAGGAAATATGTTGGTTGAGTCATGTGAAATTGTTACTATTTCAGGTGTACAAAAATGGTGCTTTCATACAGTTTAACCTAATACAATTTTTCCATTTTTGCTAGAATTTCTCCCAAGTCCCCTGAGTAGGTATATGGATTTTTTTAAAGCCACAAATGCTTTGCAATATAATTTGTGAACTTCTTGTATATACTTTGCTAGAATATACAGACATTTTCTGCTTTGATTTTCCTTGTCGTGAGATTTTCCTGTTTGTTTGTTTTTTTTCTGAAATTGTGGCATTGCCTCCAGTCTTCATAGTAGGTGAGAAGACTGAAAGGAAACCACGGAATGAGGCCGTATCAGCCAGCTCATTCATCTGGGGCCCAGCATAGAAGACTGGCTTTGGTTCTGGGCTTCCAGAGATCCAAAATAGGGTCTTTTCCTTGGCTGGCTTAAAACAATGTTTCAAAAATGAGAAATGTATGTAAAAAGACGAAACGTTCTATAGGTGGATGTGATTTATAGCAACCCGTTCTTTGTTAGGGTAGAGTGTACCTTGTTGAAAGTTGTGAAATTGGCTCAAATAGCCATCATTTCCTCTTTTTCTAGGTCAGAACGAGTCCATGATTACTGTAATAGTTCAAGCAAAAAACAAATTTGCTTAAAATTAGCAGTTTCTGAGAAGGCTTAGAGGTAGTGAAATCCGTGGCCCCCAGCGTTGCCGGTGTGTTTGTGTGCTCGTGACTCATCAGGGTTGGTTCAGGGTGAAAGGGACAGATGCTTCCTTCACTCGCTTGTTTCCTGGTTTCCAAAGCCGCTTTCTTGCCGTTTTATTTTAAGGTCCTGGGCTGTTGGGCCGGCTTGGGTACGGAGTGCCTGCAGAACCGCGCGCTCAGCCCTGGAGCTTGCTAGTCCTCGCATCGTAGCAAGTGGAAGTGCAAAGCGCCACAAACTGCTTTGAGCGGAGCCCACTTCCCTTCGCCCACAGAGAGCGTGAAGCAGTTACACCAACATCAATCAAGGGAAACCCACAGGCGGAGCTCACACCGTTGAAGCAGGTGCGCGGGCGAGCCTTCTCGGGCAGTGCCCCTCGGTGGGGGTCTTGCCACAGATGTCAGTTACGATGGCTGTGAGGGGCCGGGCTGCTGCTGGGGCAGCCGGGCAGGTGCAGCCTCTCCACGGGGCCGTCAAGGTCAGCTTTTCCTGAGTTAGCCTAGCCTTCCCTCCACTGGCTCACTTGTGGAGTGGCTGGGAGAAGAATCCCAAAGGAAGAGTGTTTTCTTTTCTTTCTGCGGTACTTTGCAGTGAGAACGAGTCTTGCTTTACGCCCTTAAAAGAGTAAACAGGAAGACACTAGCAGCCAGGATTTCCTGAAACATTTGTATATGTGTGTGTCCATGTGCAGACGTATACTAACACTTATACAGGAGTGTGTGTGTACACGAATTTAAAATAAATCTGCAGCAGGCCTGTAAGTAGAGGGAGATTATGAATGTCTGAGGCTTTTAAAAATATCCAACAATAAGGCGAGGGTGCTAATAGAAAAGCCACATATCTCGTTCTACGTTGAACCATCCTGGGCTTCAGGAAATTTCCACAAAGTTTTGATTGATCTTTTTAAAAAAAGATGGAAACAGTTAACACTAGGTCTTCAATGGATGTTGTTCCTTTTTGAAACATATTAGCTCTCGGTAGCTACTAATATATGTTATTGGTTATCATTATCCACTCTGAGCTGATGCTTCAAAATATTATTTTTATGTGCATATATGAAAAAATCACCCTTTCTCTAAGCAATATAAATTAAAACAAGATGCATTTTAACTATCAAATTGGCTAAGATGAAGAAAAATAATAATAAAACCCAGGATCAATATGGGTATGGGAAAATAAAAAACTATTTGGAAGAACAAAATTTTGTATATCTGGTGATTATTTTACTAATACAGGATCAAAGTCACAGAATGTGCTTTTTCATTGTTCTAGCAATTCAACTTCTAGGCAAACTTGTCCCAGGGCTGTGAAACAAACATGTATAAAAAAGATTTAGCTGCAAGAATGCACCTCACAAACTCATTTATTCCTGATTATTTTGTTATAAATGACTGAACAATATTAGATTTTTCAAATAAACTGTAGTAGAATACACAATAAAATACCAACTGAAGTATTAAACACCATTAAAATAATGGTGTAGATTTTTGTATTTTTAAAAAACAGACCTACTTTGCATGTGTACTTGTGTGTGCAAGCATTGGAAATAGTTTGGGAGATTAAACATAAACTTAAAAGTTATCTGGGTAATTTGAGGTAATTGAATGCTTTTTTGTGCATATCATTTCTTAATAATTTTATAATATTCATATGTACTACCTGGGTATTTAAAATAAAGGGCTAACACGAAAATAGCATTCGTAGAGTACCCTCATAAAAGTTATCTGGAAATATTTGTGAAGGCCAGGAAGGGAATGAGCTTTTCCTTTCATTTTTTTGTCTTCCAAAGAAGATGTCAAAGATTATTGATTAATTAATCCAGAAAATATTTGCGTGCCGTATGTGCCAGACACTGTACAAGGCTCTGTCACGTGGCCATCTGCTTTGCACAAGACAATCACATGTGGAGTCTCACGAGTGGATTCTACTTGACACTTGGCATAAATGTGGCTTTACTAAGAGAGAGTTAAGAATGCTACTATGAAAATACTTTAAAATGGATATGTAAAATTAAGATTTTACAGTGGCATGTTGGTTTGTGTTATTACATATATGTTTTATCTGCCCTAGACTGTCTCACATGGTTAAATTGTTCCTACCATATACTTAGTTAAGACAACGTCAGTCTTCTGGAAAGCCAAAAGCCGATGGGAAAGTCATTTGAAAGACTCGACGCCATTAGTGAAAGCTTTGGAAGATACTGAGATGTCTGTTGGCCTGTGCTCTGAAAAGGCTGACCTCTCCTTATTTTGTGGGGTTTTGTCTTTGAAACTTGGTCTAATGTTCAGCAGGTGTCTTTTGGGGATTAGGGGTTTGGAGGGTGGGAGATGGGTGTGATGAATCCAGCATCCCACCCACCTGGAATGCTGAGACTGTGGAAGGTGCAAAAGGATGTTGAGCTACACAAGAATCAGGAATCCCTGGCTCAGAGGCTCACCTAGGGTTCGGAAGCTCTGTCCCCATAGGGCAGTCTTCTCCCTCACCACAATGATCCCAGAAGTGTAACCTCTCATAGACCCTTCAACACTTGTATGAGATGAGAAATTAAAAACCAAAACAAAAAATTCTGACCTGAACCCCACAGGCCTTGAAAATGAACAATTTTTTCATGAGTTCCATTATAAAAATAGCAAGAAAACTTGAGAGGAAGGGTTTATTTTGAATCCATGCCAGTTTGTCAATTTGCTTTCGGTGTGTGAGTATCTGCACAGATGATTAGGATTTCTTGAACTTGATTCATTCCTTTCTTTTGGTGAAGGGAAGAAATTAAACTTTGGATCTGATCATATTTCCATTATCCAGTGAAGCAGGAGTGCTAGCCCCATCTGTTGCTAGACTACTGTTTTGCTGTGATACTGTGGGAAAATTTGTCATACTCTGTTCCTCCCTTCTCGTTCCATGCTTCCCTCCTGTTAAAAACAGATATGGTGCTGTTAACTAATTACCTTAAGGATAGTTCGAAGTATAAAGGAAAAAAAAATAGTTTTATTTATTCTCAAGACAAGTCCACAGTGGTAAAATCAATAATTCAAGAAATCGCTTGCCTTAAAAAAATAAATAAAAGACTTGTAAATAGAACAAGACGAGAAAAATTTGTCTCTAGGCAGGCTAATCTAATCACACACAGAAGGCAGCCTGTTTTCTTACTTGCTGGACCACTTCCGCTTTATATTCTCACAGGGAACAATATATTAACTACAGTATTTAGAAATATTTGTTGAATCCTACTGTCTGCTTTTGGCAAGTCCCAAGGAAAAAGAGAATATGTCTTGGACTGCTTGAGCCTTCCTGGGAGGATATTTGAGCTTTCCCAGGGAGGCTGGCTTCACTCTGTGGGAAACACTGGGCTTTCAGATAACACTGTTAGAAATTCTATTTCTGAGGGCATTTCGTTTTCTTCGGGTTTTGAAGCAGCCGTAGCTGAACTGATATCTCTCAGGATCTGAAGAAAACCAAAGTGTAGGTTAGCTTTTCCTTATATTGATGTAGTCATTTCCTTTTGAAGGGCTCCCCAAGTTGTAACCCACTTATCCTGTTATAGAAACAGGCTGAGCTCACTGTAACCAAAATATCCAGTTAGTGCATTGGAAGGTGAAACGTGGGTGGTAACAAATGAGAATGGCGGAAAGATAGGTCCTTATGGCGTAGAGTGTCCACTTGCTAATGCTTTCTTATGGAATGTTGAAGGACCAACGTGTTGGCAAAACCCTAAGCTAGTTTTGTTTGAACACGATATTCACTGATAGCATTTGCTGGCTAATTGAAATCTGTGATGAAGATAAAAATGAAATATTTAGAAAGTAATGTTATGGCCCCTTTATTTCAAATTGTGATAGATGTTTTTTATGAGTAGTGTAAGTGAAATAAATACCTTCAGTTTGTTTCTCAACATATCCCAGGCATGAAATAGTCTTGATGATGTACTATTTCCTGCGAGCTCTTCTCCCAACAGCCCTTACCCCACTGGCTGCTTAAATGTGAACTAGACACCTGACCAAGTTCTTTGGCTCTTTAACGAGCTTATAACTGGGAAATATTTAACCTGTGGCTTTTCAGCTCTGGACAGGAGATAAGCGCATAGCCCTCAGAGGGTTTTAAAAATAAACCTTTTATTTTAGAAGAGTTTTAGATTTACAGACAAGTTGCCTAGGCAGGACAGAGAGGTTTCCCTTATTGCTAACATGCCGTAGTGTTCTGCCCGTTTGTCAAAGCTGAGGGACCAACATTGGCACTTGACTTTGTACAAAACTCCACCGTTTATCTGGATTTCCGTAGTGTTTACCGAGTGTCCCCTTTCTGTTCCAGGAGCGCACCCAGGACGCCACGTTGCGTTTACTCACCACGGCTCCTCGGGCTTCTCTTGGCTCTAACAATTTCTCAGACTTTCCTTGTTTTTGATGACCTCGGCGTACTAGGCAAGTATTTTCTAGCATGTCTCTCGTTTGGGTTTTGCCTGATGTTTTTCTCGTGATTAGACGGGGTTCTGGGCTTGGGGGAGGAAGACCACAGAGTTGGAATGCCTTTCTCTACACATCACATCAAAGGAAGGCACTGGCAAGATTTATCACTGCTCACGTTGGCCTTGGTCACCGGCTGAGCTGCTGTTCGCCAGCTTGCCCCACTGTAAAGTGACCTTATTTTCCCTTTAAATACTCGACTCTTTGGAAGCAAAGCACTAGGTGCCACTCATAGGGTCGTCTGAAGGTTTCAAGGAGCTGATAAAGCTCTAAGCATGGAACTTCGCACATAGAAAATACCCATTAAATGTCAGTTATTACAGTTGTTGCATTTGCACTTGTCCCTTTCATTACTTACCAGCCAGGGCTCTTTAGAGCTGCTTGCTCATAGTTATAAGGTTCTCAGTCCTTTATGGATATTGATCCAAAAAATAAAAAGTCAGAGCGCTCAGAAACCTCTCAGATGAGATGAGTGTGCCCAAAGGCACTCTCCAGTGCAGGGCTACGAATTCACTCGGGCTTTCCCAGTTGCATTCCCTGCAGCCAGGCATGGTGGATGGAGATTGGCAGGGGCAGGCAGGTGCTGGGCACGAGCGGAAGAAGGAAAGGAATTAGGAGCCGAGTCTGCAATACGGTGAGTTATTGTTTTTCTTGGTCAGGTTTGATAGCTTTCAGGTAGAACTTGGAGTTCTTATTAGGATAAACTATCTTCAGCACTTCTCTATAAAATGAGGACCTTATTCCACAACCGGAAATGCTCCAAAGCCCAGGCAATTGTTGCCAGAGCAGTTCGCTGAGCTGGGATCATAGAGCCAGGAGAGCCATGTCTCCAAGTCTGTTGGAATAAGTAAGAACAGCTGGTCTCTTGTACAGATACTGTTGGCATGAATATTTTATTTAAGTCTCTCCATGTATCTAGTAAATAGTAAGCAGTATTCTAATATTACTAAAAGCCTCCCAAAGTCTCCTTCCAATAAATTTCCTTCACTCCCCCCATTTAAAAGTTCAGGGTGTGGGGCAGGGTTAATTTACCAGAAAAGGAATGCTAGAAAAGTATTTCTGAACTGGAGAAAATAAGGTTCCTCTCCGATGTATCCTTTCTCATTTGACCTTCAGCTTCTCTCTTAGATAACACATTTTTTGGGACTGTTTCTTGGGAAAGCAAGATTTATGCAGACATTCTTTTGCTGTTCCTTATGTGCTAAGTTGAGAGAGACTTATTCATATTAAAGTGGAATACTGTCCTGAGTGGGGTGAAAATTTGCATTTGCGTTAAGTGCAGGTGAGTGATGAAATATTTTCTTGGTCCCCTTTCAGTGACAGCAAGGAAATTTTTCCATGTATCTTTATGAATTTCTGTCAGAAAAAATCTTACTAGAAGCTAAGCACTGCTTTCCCTGTCCTGTAAGAACCAAAGAGGTTATTTAAAGGACATAGATGGCATCAGTCATTAATTTATTCTGTTATGTTTCAACAACAGAAAGACGTGTCTTGCTTAACCTGGGGTACAGAGTAGTGAGAGCTGTCAGGGGCACATGGCCCGGCCTCCCTCTTAATTCTTTTGTCAGGCAGACTTTGTGTTTGCAGTGCCGAGATCTACCTACTTCAGAAGGCAAGAGATAGTCTTTGTGGCCTCTAGGAGGGTCCTGGATGCATTCTAGCCCCTGTCAGTCTCCTGGGGGTCATTAGGGCGTTCACAGACATATCACTCCCCTCTTAGGGGACGCGTCACACATCCACACTTTCCTGCCCCCCTCTGGGGTTAGACGTGACCGGGTGACCGTGGCTGACCTATGAAAATGCGAGCAGGGGTCGCACGTGTCCCATCCCAGAAGAAGCTTTTAAGAGTCGTTGTACGATTTGCTTCAACCCCGACTTCCTGCCTCGGTGGAAGCCCGTGTTGAGATGGAGCCTCCTTCGGACTGGTCTCTGAGGGGCTGTGAGGAAAAGACCTCTAACCCAGGTCAGGCATGTTGTAGGAGCAGGAAACCAGCTTTTGTTAGTGTCGGTCACTGGGATTTGTTACTGCAGCAGTACCCAGCCTGTCCTGGTCGATGCAGTCAGCGTGGCTTTTCTTTAGTGTTGAGGGACTTTTTAGACCGTGGCGCAGGCAATCTGTTTACCTGGTGGTTACCGTTGCCCAAAATCTAGGTGTCTTTGCCTGGAGGTGTAACCTACCCATCAGAATTATTGTTCCACTTCATCAGGACATTAGCCGTGTAATTTTCAATGAATGTCTTTATTTTAAGGAGAATAATTCCAAAGAAGGAAAAATAAAGTCACACACACATGCTAACTTCCACCCACCCAAGAGTCATATGAGAGTTTTTAATGCCAAATTTCTGGTTGAGTGCCAAGAGGAATCTTGGGTGGACATTATGCTTAATTTATATTTAGGGAATTTCCACTGCTAAATCACAGAGCTTGTAAAGTTTAAAAAGAAAAGGGGGGGGGGGAAGGATCCGGGGAGGCAGTTGACAATATTCCTTTTAATTTAAAGGCACCTGAAGGCTTCAGTTGAATAATAAAGTAATCCCCATATGGTTTCCGTTCTTTCAATTTTAGAATCTCAGAAATGCAATCTACTTTTAGCCTTGGCTTCTGCTTGCCTCTTTGTCAGGCTGAGAATACTTCCCGTCTGCTTGCTGGTAGGAAATATAAGCGAAGCCGACTGCTCTGGGGGATAGTTCCCAGGCTTTGCTTTCTGTTCAGTGACTTGGCTTATCTGGCAGGAGGACCCACTCTTCCAGGCACTGCTGGGCAGACCAGGCCACTGAAGGTGACTTCACACTTGAATGAGAGCATGGTTTCTGGCAGTTTTCTCCACTCCCTTTTGCCTTCCCTCCCTTACAAGTCTGTTTACAGTGAACTTTCCCCCAAAGGAAGAACTCAGTGTTCATTTGGGTTTTGTTGTTTTCCCTTGAAAGAAGTTTTTGTAACCCTCAGAATCTTTAAAAGGGCAAACATTCAATAAATCCCGAGACTTGAATCTGTAGTTATTGCTGCTAACGTCTTCTTTCATTACTAAAATTCCACCTAGGAACTTTTATTCTTTCCTAAACCCACGTAAGTTTCCTTTCCCCCTCTGTTAATTAGGAGCTCGGGAAGTTTATGAAGATACATGTTGAGACAAAGTTGGACTGGATGACACACTGATCTGCTGAGTCGTGTGGCAGCCGATCTTCTGTCCTACCCACCCTCCTCTTCTTCCTCCCCTTCCTCTCTTTTCCCTTATTTATCTTCTTAGTAGCAATGCAAAAGCTTCTGTAATTCAAACTTCAGTGAGAAAAATGATGAGTTTTCCCTCTGGAGAAACTGAGAGAAAGCAAATGTGTATGTTTGTGGATGTATGGCTTTTTAATTTCTCATCTTATTCTTCAAATAGGTTGAATGAAACACAGTAAGGACTGGAAATCTGTTCTGACTATGGTCTCTGGGTTGTGT
>PVKH010008630.1:0-19359 GCA_004027955.1 Chaetophractus vellerosus | reverse complement strand
TGGGTCTAGGAATCAAGGGGTGGAAATGGGAGTGGCACCACTCACTATTACCCCTAGTGACCCACTAGGAGAATTTTTGCTTCCTGCCCCTGCAACCTTAAGCTCTGCTGGTCTACAGGTTTTAGTCCCAAAAGGAGGAGTGCTGCCAGCCAGGAATACAATGATGACTCCATTGAACTGGAAATTAAGATTGCTACCTGGTCTCTTTGGGCTCCTCTTCCTGTGAATCAGCAGGCAAAGAAATAAATTACTCTGCTGGCTGGGGTGATTGATCCTGACTATCAAGGGGAAATAGGACTACATCTACATTATGGGGGTAAAGAAGTGTTTTCCTGGAATGCAGGAGATTCTCCAGTGTGTCTCCTAGTACTGCCATGCCCTGTGAGTAAAGTTAATGGAAAATTGCAACAAACCAATTCATGGAGGACTAGCAATGGCCCAGAATCTTTGGGAATGAAAGTATGGGTCACCCCACCAGGCAAAGAACCAGGACCAGCTGAAATGCTTGCTGAACATAATGGGAACATGGAATGTGTAGTGGAAGAAGGTAATGATAAATATGAACTTTGACCAAATGACCAGTTACAGAACTGAATTGTAATAGTCATGAACTCTTCTTTCTTATTCCATTATGCTTATGACTGTATATGTACACAAAATGAATTTCTTGTTTTCTTCCCCAACTTTTTCCCCTATCATATGAAAAGTTGTATTAATTTCATGTCATAATATTTAAGGATGTCAAGTTTAATAGTGAATATTTCCCAAGCTCTTGCACCATATTCTGTGGGGAATTAATGCATTTCCAGTTGTATGCAGGGGAGTTAAACATTGTTAAGCAGAAATATATATGTATGCTTGTATGTTATTGTTTTTACTTAGAGACTAAATATGGTTTAGGGTAATGTGTATGGTTGCTGAGTTGACAAGGGGTTGACTGTGATGGTTAGGCTAATGTGTCAATTCAGCCAGGTAATTGTCCCCAGCTATTAGGTCCAGCAAGCACTGGGCTAATTGTAATACAAGAGCACTTATGGACTTCAATCACCAGTGAGTTTACTGCATGGATGGCTGATTACATCTGCAACAATCAGGGAAATTGTATCAAGAATGGATGATGCTTTTATCTAATTAGTTGACTGCCTTAAAAGGGAAGTGATTTCAACATTTAGAGAGAATTTCCCAGCTCATGGTTGGATAGCCAACTTCTCCCAGAATCTCATCAAGGACCCTTCATTGGTCTTTCATTGGAGCCCCTGGCTTGCAGCCTGCCTGTGGAACCTGTACTTGTGCATCCCCACGGTCACGTGTGAGACTCTTATAAAATCTTATATTATTGACAGATAGCTCCTGTTGATTCTGTTTCCGGAGATAACCTTGTCTAATACAATATGTATTGAGCAAATTGTCACAATTTTGACTACAAAAAGAAGCAGAAAGTCCTAGGCCTATAGCAGAAACTGAAATTTAATCCAACAGAGTTAATTATTCATTGTAAAAATTTCAGGATTGTCAGATTTTGCTTTGATAAATGATGGCACAAAACTGCCAAAAGGTGTAACTATCAATAGCTCTTCATTCACAGCCAACAGACCTTTAGGTACACTTTACATTTGAATATGTTGGGAAAAAATACCACAGTTCTGTCAAAATAAGTACACTCCCCTCAGCAGGTGGAGGATGAGTTGGTGAAACTGGTGATGGCAACAGCCATGAAACTCCTCTATTTGAAACTTAATCATATTGGGACAGAAAAATCAAGAGGATGGGTGTTTCACATTGGAAAGTTTTTTCCATTAATGAGGGTTACATGAGATCCACTTGCCTTCCAGAATACTTTGTCTTGCTTTGTTCTTTAGTAAACCAAGACCTAAAGTTCTTTCCTCATTATTTGTTGGAAGGAAGATGTCACTCTTTTTCTGGAGCTACTCTAATGGCAGTGTCTTTGTGAGAAGGGTCATCATAAAAGATGTGTTGCAGTAGTGAAAAGTTGATTAAAATATCTGTATTTCAATAACTAGAAATCATCCACAGAGAATTGATTTTTACAAATTGGTTTTGAATAATATGTTGCCTAATATCCATGAAACATAGATGATATTTGTAAAATTTAAGCAACTATGTGTTAATGTGCCTTTTGAAGAAACTTAACTGAAATGACTATCTTCATTGGAAAGTATTAGGTGGTTTAATATGTAATGGTATTCATTAAATGTTCAGTAGAACTTGTGTACATTCTGGAGTGCAAACTTATCTCTGCAAACCTACAAGAGGATGAGGAAAAGATTTGAGTTATTTCATAGTTTCTCTTACTCAAGTGATGCTGGATCCCTATGTTAGAACAATTACTGTATTTCAATGTCTGATACAGAAGGAGTGGCCTATGGCTGGCTATAAGTTCCTGGATAGATGCAACCATTTAAAGAGATCAGAAAAATAGTCTCCCCTATTTTTGTTATTCTTGAATATCACATGGCAACTGTTAGAACCATATCCAGCTGTGTTTTAGTTCTCTGAAACTTCCTGTACAACAGTACCTGCATCTCTCTGTTCAGTACATTGTTATTTAACTTTCCTCACCAGTGGGTGAAGCAAACCACAGAATTTGCTATAAGTGAAAATATCGAATTGGGTGATGAAAAGGGCTTAAAATTCACATTGGGTTTGGGACTGGTCTCTTCATTTTACAGCCAAATATCACACTCTTTACCATAATGCCTTATATATTGGGAAGAGCATACCTTATATACAGAACAGCTCTGTGAAATCTTTTAAATGGGAATTAAGAAGCTACAGCTCCACTACTCTCCTCCTTCAAGAATGGACTCATCATTGACCAAGGACTACTTCCAAGGAGAAACTCCTTTATTTTTTTTGAGAAATTCCTTAACACTAAAACTGGCCAGGGGAGTGGATGTGGCTCAAGCAGTTGGGCACCCACCTACCACATGAGAGGTCCCAGGTTTTGTTTCTATTGCCTCCTAAAGAAGGTGAGCAAGACAGCAAGCTAACACAATGGGCTGCTGTGGTAAGCTGATGCAACAAGATGACACAATGAGATGATGCAGTGAAGAGACACAATAAGGAAATACAATGATAGACATAATAGACAGGGAGCAGAGGTGGCTCAAACAATTGGGTTCCTCCCTCCTATGAGATTTCCCAAATTTGGTTCCTCATGACTCCTAAAAAGAAAACAAGTTTACAACAGACACAGAGAGCAGACAGAAAGCACAAACAATGAGGATTGAGAAACAAATAAATAAAATAAATCTTTTAAAAAACTGAATCCAGAATTGTGGGAAAATGGCATTGGATTATGCAGGCAGGGCTCAACTATCTCACAAAAGCAGTGGAGAAAGAGCCAAAATCTGCCTGAGTGACCTGCTTTGGGCATCAGCAGTCTATGACAGTGCTTCACAACTCCAGGAGGGTGAGGGACAGAGAGAGAACTTGAAACAACAAATGTGATTTACCAAACCCTCATGAAATGTGGAAAGGGGTCCACTCCCATACTCCCAAGATATCTAATTGGCTAAATCCCCTGGCTCACTACAGCTGACTGAGAGGGGAACAAACATATCCCTCCCTGCAGCTGTTACAAGGGAAAAGAGTGGGTGGCTGGGGGTTTTTCTTCAGTGAACTCAGTCAGCAGAGCTTGCTTTCAAACTCAGCTATGACCAGACCAAAACACAGAAATTGAAAGAAACACCTCCATGGAAAGATACACTAATGAACACCATCTAAAGGTAGGTATGGACATTGCATGGGCAAAACTGCTTTGTGTACACTCTTTACCCTAAATCCTGGGAGAAAATCTACACCCCATTAAAGAATCCCTGACACAATTTTGATAGCTTAAGCTAGGCAATTTTAAAGACTTAGAATAAGTAGAATCAAATATCAAATAAGAGCTGTGGGGAAAAAACAATAGGCAAGAGAGAGAAACTGGCCATCAGAATAAATTCACCAAAATAATAAGATGCTGAGATATCACCAAAAAATTACAAGCCATATTAGGAAATGAAGAAATGGCCCTGCCAAAGGTACAAACCAAATATCTGAAGATATACAGGATTTAAGAAAATAATCAATGATAATCACACAATTCTCCTTAATCAATTCTAAGAATTGAAAGAAAATATGACTAAAGAGATAAAAGATACATAGGAGACACTGGATGAGTATAAATAAAAATTTCAAAATCTGCAAAGAAAATAACAGGCCTTATGGGAATGGGAGGCTTGATGGATGAGATTAAAAATATATTACAGGAACATAAAAGCAGATTTGAGTTAGTGATTTCAAAGACAGACCATCTGAACAGGAAAAGATAGGAGAACAGAAAGAGAGGAGAGTGGAAAAAAATGGAACAAGGTCTCAGGGAATTGAATGACAACATGAAACAACAAACATTCACATTTTTTGTTTCCCAGAAGGAGAAGAAAATGGAAAATGTGCAGAAAGAATATTTGAGAAAATAATGACCAAAAACGTCCTACTGCATATGAAAGACATAAATATCAATATCCAAGAAGGAAAACATATTCCAAACAGAATAAATCCAAATAGACATACCATGTGACAACTGATACAGAATGACAAATATCAGAGATAAAGAGAAGATTCAGAAGTGAGCAAGAGAAAAGCAAAGCAGCACATAAAAAGGAACCTCAATAAGATTAAGTACCAACTTCTCATCAGAAACCCCAGAGGAGAGAAGAAAATGGAATCATTTCTTTAAGATACTGTAAGAGGAAAACTGCCCTCCAATAATTCTGTATTCAGGAAAACTTTCCTTAAAAAATGAAGGTGAGTTCAAAGTCTTCACAGACAAACAAAAAACTGATAGAATATGTTACCAAAGAACCAGAATTAGAAGAGATACAAAAGGGAGTGTTGCAGCCCGAAAGGAAAAAGTAAGGCAAGAGATTTGGAGAAGAGTGTAGAAGTGAAGATTATTAGGAAGGTTAAATTGAAGTGTAAAAAGATAGACAATAGTATGATATGATAACAGAAAGCCAAAGGACGGAATGGATGAAGTAATGCCTTTACATTAATAACATTGAATGTTAATGTCTTGAACTTGCCAATCAAAAGACATAAACTCAGCAGTGGGGCACTACATCAAGGAACAAAATAGTGGTGAGTAAAAGACATAAACTAAGAGAATGGTTAAAAATTATGAACCCTATATATGTTGTCTACAAGAAATTCACCTCAGACATAAGGACAAAACCAGATATAAAGTGAGATGTTGGGAAAAGATATTCCATCCAAATAACCAATAAAACTGGAGGAATAATACTAATATTGGGCAAAATAGGTTTTAAATGGAAAACTGTTTTAAGGGTTGAGTAAGAGCATTATATATTTATAAAAGGGGCAAGTCACCAAGAAGAAAAAAACTATACTAAATATTTATGTACCTAACCTAATTATGCCAAGTTACATGAGGCACAGACTGACAAAACTGAAATGAGAAGTGTAGTCTCTATAATAATAGTTGGAGACTTAAATATACTCTCTCAGTATTGGATAGAATTTCTGGAACACTACAAAAGTCATTCTACAAAGCCAACATCTCCCTAATACCAAGACCAGATAAAGATACTATTATAAAAGAAAATTACAGACATATTTCTCTAATGAGTATAGATCAAAAATCATCAACAAAAAAGAAACAGAGCACTTGAATAATATGATAAATGAACAAGACCTATCAGATATCTCTAGAGCATTACACCCAAAAATGTAGGATAGACTTTCTTTTCAAGCACTCATGGTCCCTTTTCAAGATAGAACATATGATGGGTTCCAAGAAAAGTGTGAATAAATTTTAAAATATTGAAATGAACAAAAACTTCTCTGATCATAGCAGAATGAAGATGGAAATTGATAATGGATGGAAAAATGGAAAATTCATAAATGTATGATGATTAAACAACAAATTCTTAAATAATCAGTGAGTCAAAGAAGAAATTGCAAGAGAATTCAGGAAATAGCTTGAGATGAATGAAAATGAGGACACAACATATGAAACTCTATGGGACACTGCAAAGACCATGCTGAGATGGAAATTATTAGCCCTCAATGCTCACATTAAAAAAGGAGAAAGAGCTAAAATTGAAGATGTAACTGCTAGCTGGAGGAACTAGATAAAGAACAGCAAACAAACCCCAAACGAAGCCAAAGAAAGAAATATAAAGCTCAGAGCAAAAATAAATGGAATTGAGGGAAAAAAATAGAACCAACAAAACCAAAAGTTGGTTCTTTGAGAAGTTCAACAAAATTGACAAACAGCTAGACTGACAAAGAAAAAGAGAGAAGACTCAAATAAAAAAAAATCGCAAGTGAGAGGGAGAACATTTCCACTAACCTCTCAGAATTGAATGATCACAAGAGGATTCTATGAACATTTGTATGCCAAAAAACTAGACAATGTAGATGAGATGGACAAATTCCTAGAAACACATGAACTACCTACACAGACCCTTGAAAACATAGAAGACCTCAACAAACCAATCACAAGTGTAAAGTTTGAAACAGTCATCAAAAACTTCTTAAGATTAAAAGATTGGGTCCAGATGGCTTCACAGTGAATTCTACCAATCACTCAAAGTTTATCTTACATCAATCTTGCTCAAGTTCTTCCAAAAATTTGAACAGGGAAGAACACTACAAAAGTCATTCTACAAAGCCAACATCTCCCTAATACCAAGACCAGATAAAGATACTATTAAAAAAGAAAATTACAGACATATCTCTCTAATGAGTATAGATCAAAAATCATCAACAAAAAATTTGCTATCTGAATCCAAAAGCACATTAAAAGAATTATATACCGTGATCAAGTGGGTTTTATCCCAAGTATGTTAGGGTAGTTCATCAAAAGAAAATTAATTAATGTAATAAAACAAATTCATAATTTGCAGTAGAAAAATCACATGATCCTCTAAATTGATGCAGAAAAAGAATTTGACAAAATATAGTCCCCATTCTTGATAAAAAACCTTCCTAAAGTTAGGAATAGAAGGAAACTTTCTATATACGGTAAAGTGCATGTATGAAAAACCTACAACTAACATTGTGCTCAACGGTGAAAGACTGAAACCTCTTCCTCTGATATTAGGAACAAGAGAAGGATGCCCACTGACACCATTATTATTCAATATTTTACTAGAATTACTAGCTTGATCAATTAAGCAAGATAAAGAAATAAAACGCATCCAAATAGGAAAGAAAGAAGTAAAAGTTTCATAATTCGCTGATGGTATGATCCTATATCTAGAAAATCTTGAAACATCCCCAAGAAATTTACTAGAATTAATAGATGAGTTCAGCCAAGTGGCACAATGCAAGATTAATATGCAAAAATCAGCAGTGTTTCTGATAATGAATAGGCTGAAAGGAAAAAGCTAGTATAAAATGAAAGAAATAAAAGAGAACAGAATAGCCAAGATAGAAGTTAACAAGGATGAAATTGGGAGCAAATGAAAAAAGGGTGGAAAATAAGAACCACAACAGAAAGCTGAAGGTAGAAAGATGAAGGAAGGAGAGGAGATAGTGTTGGTAGACACAATCACTATACACAGAGGATGGAAAGTCAAGGATAAAGAAGACCAGAAAAGAAGAAAAAAGCTATCAGCACCTAATTAAAAAAAAAGAAAGAAAGCCAAAGAAACAAACAAACAAAAAATAAAGGTAAACCACATTCCCTTTGGGGACTTGTGGAGCCTCTCAGCCTGTGTTCATTAATCAATTGCCTTGCAGCCTTCTCTCTACAGGCTTTGAGGCAGAATTTAGCAATTAAAGTGTGTCTATATGTTTCTATTTATTTTTTCATGTAATTAGGGACCTTAAAGAACTCCTCTTCTAGACCACCCCCTCCTGTGAGGGGACCCCAAATAGGTTCATGGAAACTTGTCTATTATTTCCCCCTGCCTAACTTCCCTGGGCAAGCTGTTACTCAGCCCAGAATTGTTAATTGGCTGGAACTTCCCTTTGCCATTCCTTGCATCTGTGCCACTGGTAAGCAGATTTGCCAGTCCCTTCAGCCCAGGACCACTTCCCACCAGCTAATTTTTCCCCTGTTCCCACTGCCTAACTCCCCTGGGCGAGCTGAGTTGCTCAGTCCAGAACTTTTAATTGGCTGGAACTTCCCTTTGCCGACCCTTGCATCTGCACCCCAGGTAAGCAGGTTTGCCGGTCCCCTCAACCCAGTACTGCTTCCAGCTGGCTGATTTTTACCTCATAGACTGCTTGCAGGTTCCAGCAATCAAACCCACAGAAATCCTCTCCACCCCCTGTCAGACCTTCCCACTCTCAGGGCTTATTCCCCCCTCCCAGGTCTACCATTGAGGTTGCAAACTTCCCAGCCCCCTTTCCTGGGAATGTGACTCTGCCACCTGTGTTTCTGGATGGGGCAAAAAGAACTGACAATTTTATGCTGCACGGTTCAACTCACACTCCAGTTGCCTCCAGACCGATGGAGTCAATATTCCCATGCCCCAGGCTCCCCACTAAGACCATGCTCCCAGGCTCCTGCTCCCAATCAGCCATCCTCTACCTCAGAGCTGGTGAGTGTGCACCTAAACTGATGATGCCATCTTGACCCTCCATCCAGTAGTGTTTCTATACACTCCTGATGTGCAATCTGAAGAGGAAATCAGGAAAAAAATCCATTTATAATAGTGACTAAAATAATAAAATATTTAGGAATAAACATAACCAAGTCCATAAAGGACGGCTATTCAGAAAACTACAAAGAAAGGAAGACCTAAATAAATGGAAGAACACTCCATGTTCATGGATTGGGAGACCATATATCATTAAGATGTCAATTCTGCCCAAACTGATTTACAAATTCAATGCAATCCCAATAAAAAATTCCAACAGCTTTTTTGCAGGAATCAGAAAGCCAATTATCAAATTTCCTTGGAAGGTAAGGAAGTCTTAATAGCCAAAAATATCTTTAAAAAGAAGCATGAAGTTGGAGGACTCTCCTTTCCTGAATTTAAAGCATTTTACTCAGCTAAAGTGGTAAAAATAGCATGGTATTTGTAAAGATATATTGACCAATAGAACTGAATTTAGAACTCAGAAATAGACCCTTTTTTTCCTACAGTCAAGTGAATTTTTGACAAGGTTGTTTAGCCCACCCAGCTGGCTGAGAACAGTCTATTCAAGAAACTACTTTGATAGAACTGGATATCTATATACAAAAGAAAAAAATACAGCTTATACAAAAATTAAATCAAAATGGATCAAGGAACTAAATATAAAAAGTGACAACCATAAAACTCCTAGAGGATAATGTAGGAAAACATCTTCAAAATATCATGGTAGGTGGTAGTTTCTTAAAACAACCAAAGCATGAGTAACAAAATAAAAAAAAAATAGATAAATGGGACCTCCTCAAAATTAAACACTTTTGCATCTCAAAGGTCTTTGTCAAAAGCATTAAAAGGCTGCTGACTCAATGGAAGAAAATATTTGGTGATCACATATCCAATAAGCGTTTAATAATCATGATAAATAAAGAGATCATACAACTCACCAACAGAAAGACAAACAACCTAATTAAAAAGTGGGAAAAGTAGTTGAAAAGGCAATTGTACAAAGAAAAAATAGAAATGACAAAGAAATGCATGGAAAAGTGTTCAACATCCCTAGCTATTAAGGAAATGCAAATCAAAAATATGAGATATCATTTCACATCTATTAGACTGGCCACTATTAAGTGACAAAACTATAATTTTTGGAGATGATTTGGAAAGATAGGAATGCTTATTCACTTTGGTGGGAATGTAGAATGGTACTGCCACTGTGGAGGACTGTTTGGCTGCTCCCATTGAAGTTAAATATCAACTTTCCATGTGACCAGACAATACCATTGCTAGGTATATACCTAGAAGAACTGAGAGCAGTGCCAAGAATAGACATCTGCACATCAATGTTCATAGCAGCATTATTCATGATTGCCAAAAGTTGGAAACAACCCAGGTTTCCATAAACTGACGAATGGATAAACAAATTGTGGTGTACACACATGATGGAATATTATGCAGTGGGAAGAATAAATGAAGTAATGAAGCATATGACAACATGGATGAAACTGGAGGATATTATGTTGAGTGAAGCAAGCCAGACACAAAGGGAAAAATACTGTATGATTGTGCTATTAGGAACTAAATACATTATGTAAACTCATGGTATTAATAATTAGAAAATAGGTCACCAGAAAATAGAATGATTGTAGGGAGTTGAAAGTTGAAGGTTAATCTGTGGAGAATTGGTTAAAAGTTTCTTTGTAATTCTTTGAAAATGAAAAGAGAATGTGAGAGCACATCATGCTGTTCATGATTAACAAAGCTATTGTAAGGGTATGACAGTGGTTGAAAGGAAAATCCTAAGGGCATTGACATGACTAGAAACAAATCTAAAAAATGTAACACAGCACTGTATAACAGTGAAACTTCATGTAAAATATGAATATTGATGATATTGCTTATATGACTGTTTTTACAAAATATAAATACAAATCAACTAGAGAGAAGGAAATGGAATAGCATCTATGTACAGCAGGGGAAGTATAGACAGATGGAGAGGTGATGAGATTTGTTTGGTTGGTTGGGTTTTTTTTTTTAGTATTATAATTATTATTGCTGGAATAATGAAAATGCTCTAAAACTGAATTGATGAATGCACAACTATGTGATTATACTGAACACCATTATTGTACACTTTGAATTGATTTATTCTTTATTAATATGCATCAATAAAATTGATTTGTTAAAAAAGTGAAATGTAAAAACACACACAAACAACTCTCTTGGGTACTGATTTTCTCAGTTGTGTAAGGGTAAAAAGGATAAATTTTTCTTTGCTTAATAAAGAAGAAATGGGCAGCTGCCTCCCAGTCTCCCTCCTTAGATTATCTCCTTGTAAATATAATAAGCCCAATAGGAACACTGAACTTTTGATTTTATACAATGTCTTGGGTCATCTAACACTTGGAACTATAAGGCCATACTTCCAAAATTAATTCTGGAGTTACTCACTGAGCGTCTTCATCTACCAGTGCTTCTACTGACAACACATACTGGTGGATTTAAACAACAGGAATTTATTGTCTCATAACTTTGAAGGCTAGAAACCCAACATCAGTTTATCCACATGCCATTACTTCTCCCAGGATATGTAGTGTTCTGGTATTAGCTTCCCAGAAATTGGGGTTCTTTGGCTTGTAGATGCATTCATCACATGGAAATTCTCTCTCCTCTGGTTTCCAATTTTTGCTTATATGGGCTTCAATCTTATTGGATTAAGGCCCAACCTCACTCAGTTTTGCCTCTCAATAAATACCAAATTCAAATATCCTATTTATAAATGGGTTCACAACTACAGTACTTGGGATTAGGACTTAAACATCTCTTTTGTCAGAGACTAGATTCAATTCCCAGCATGGAGTATACAGGGAAAAATCACAAAGTGCAATCATTTATCTCTCAAGGGGATAAGAGAAACCTTCATTGTTCTTTCATCTGATTTACTACATAAATTTGTATGAAATTCAGCCCAGGCATAATAATCACTGGTATGCATGTAAACCTGATCATTCTTAACCAATAATAAATTGTTTTCTTTTTCTCTTCCATATTGATATGGGTTTCTTTTTTGTAAGCAGGATTGCCCTATTTCTCCAGTATTTGATAAGAAGATATGAGTGCAGTGCCTTCAAATCAAACATCACATGTATGAGTGGCTTATGGAATCAGAATATTGGATTCAGTGAACTTTATTTCAAATCATTTTACTACAAATGTAATCAATTTTACTTTATAGTGTTTACTTTTCTTTTATTAAGAGTAATAAATCATTTTAACATATTAAAAAAACAAAACCTGAAGCCAGACCCTCTTCATCACATGGACAGCCAGGATGGCAGCTTAGAGCAGTATTTTAGGGAATGGTGTTCCAAGCTGGTCTATCTGCATGGTGTTCTTCTGTCATGGGTCTCTGGAGCACATGTAAAACTGGAAATGTTAATTCTGCTGTGTTCCCAAGGTGCAGATCAAAGGTGGCAGCTTCATCACTGCCTTCCACAGGCTCTCCCTCCTGTCAATTGAAGTCAACCAGCTTAGCAGGATACTCAAGCTGCACAGGAGGGGTACTTTGCCAACCTGCTGTGCAGACCTGGAGAAGAGCAGGATGTATTTCCAAGGCAGCAGCCCTCAGGTAGCCTCTGGGACACCAGAGTATCTCTCATATTCATTTACATTTTCTCCCACAGGGAATCTACATGAACTTTTAAGTGGGGCCAAAATATGGTTATCTATGGAGATACTAGCAAATGAGGACTAGATGTAATATGTCCTGAACATTTGGAGAGAAGCTGAGTTTTTTTCCCTCTGAATTGAAATTGCTAACTTAGGCTATTTAACCTCTAATAATTTTATATGTTAGAATAATAGTTGAAATTTTCACTATTTAAAAATGTGTTGAGTGATATAAAAATTTTGGTTTTTATGTCTATCTGTTCTTATAGGTCTTGTTCATTTTTAGGTGATTTGCAGGCAGACATCCTCCTATTATAACTGTGATGGAGATAATGAGATTTTGTTGCTGCATTTATTTTGTCTGCATCCATTTTTCCTACCACCTGCTAACAATTCATCCTTGCTCAGATCAGCAACCCAAAGAAGTAGATAGCAGGAAAATGAACAAATTAGTGTTTAATATTTTTGCAGAAACAAGTACTAACCCTCCCAAAGTCTAGTAGGTTTTCTTGTTTTTCTGGTTATTTCTGTTCTCTCTGATGGGATTGAACCGATGCAGGTTCACTGTTCCAAGGCTGTGCTTTATTATTTTAGGTCACCTTGTTTGGGACTTTAGATCACTGTTTAAAATCATGAGATTGCTTATTTAGAATTTCTGAAATTGCCATCTTAATTAAGATTTTAAACATTTTACAGTAAATTGTCCATTTAGCTTATTTCATTTTCTAAACAATTTTTTTTTCAAAATACCATGTTTTACCTTTATATGTAAAGGAAATTATTTGAGTGTTAAAAATGGTATGATGATGTGTCTGGATTTAAAAAGACAGGAGTTTTAATAAAAATATCTTAGGAAATTCATCACTAGCCCCAATCCCCTTAAAGTATAACAGCATGTCCTGCCATTGAAAGTGTAATATTTCTCCCAATTTCATTTATCTGCTTCTTTTAATTACAAATTTTTCTAAATTCATTATTGTTTTTTGTCTTGAGCATTTGTTTATACTTTTCTTCCCTCACACATTCATTTCAACTTCATTAGTAATTATTTTATTAGTTAACATTTTTTAAAAATTAGATACTATAATACTGTGTTAAAAATAGATGTGTATATGTTTATATAATAATCAAATGATGTAAAATACATTTGTTTGTTTTATTTTTGCTGGTTAGTTGTTATATTATTGGGCCAAAATATATCATGCATAATATGAAAAACAACTATAGCAATCTTAAGTACTGCCCATCATAAAGCTGCATGGCAAGTCTCTTAGCAAGAAGGACATTGTGGGGGAATTGTGGGAACATGGCTGATGGGTTAGTCAAATAAGGCTCAGCTCTCACTAAAAGAACAGAGAAAGAGCCAGAGGCTGCCTTGGGGACCTGCTTTGGGGTACAGCAAACCAGGACACTGCTTCACAACTCCCAGAAGAGTGAGGGTAACAGAGATGAAGAACCCAAAACAAGTAATCATGGGTTATTAAACCTTCCAGCTGCCAGGAAGGGCTCCCATACCCATCCCTGAGATATTAAGTGAGGGTATAACTCCTGGAGAATTAAATCTAACTGAAAGGAGAACAGATGTCTTCCTCTTGGATATATATAACAGAAGGGTGCTCTGAGTCATCTAGGAGAGTACTGGATAGATAGGGGAGGCAGGGGGAAATCATGGGTTGCCTGCCTCAGTGGTTGGAAGTGGCACACATACCCAGCCCTCAGGGCAGATAGGTTAGGTGGAGCCCCTGGTCCACTGTTCCAAACATGAGTGAGATGGCAGATTCCCTGCAACGAAGAGGGGTCTGGGAAGATGGAGAGGGATTTCTTTGTAGTGAGTTTACCCAACTGGAATCCTCTTGAACATTGGAAGGGACCCCAACTTGACAGGGAGAGGGGAAGAAGATATCCTCAGGCTGTCATGCCCAGGCACCTAGGTAAAGAGAGGAATTACATCAGAGAGTAGGCAGAGACAGGAGGCTGATCAGCATGACTCCAGCAGACTGCAGGGAATCAAACCTGCTGGAGGGAAAAGGGTCAGATAACCCAAAAGGCTAATTATGTGATCTACCAGGTTATCAGGTATCCAGCTGAACCTTAATGAGAGGGAACATATAGACATTGTTTTTGTTAGTTTTCTTGGATTTTTTAAAAATTATTTTTTAAAAATTTCCCTTATCTTACTCACTAAAACCTGGTTGAAAACTTGCAGAGGGCAGGCTGCAGGGTGAGTGATTGATGACAATAAGCAGCCTGAGAATATCTTTAGGGGCTGAATTAGTCATCCAAAGAGGTGCCTTCACAAAATATACCAATAATTGGTTGGTCTTTATAAAGGGTATTTATTTGGGTAGAAGCTTACAATTACCAGGCCACAAAGCATAAGTTTCTTCCCTCACCAATGTCCACATGTTTGAGCAAGACAACTGCCGATGTTTGCCAGGGTTCAGGCTTCTGGGTTCCTCTGTTCCTGGGGTGGTGTTTCTCTCTGGACTTAGCTTCTGTTTCCTCCACAAGTTCAGCTATACACCATGAGGCTCTCTATGCTTTGCATCTCTCCACAAGGCCAGCTGTAGACTATCAGGTGAATGGCTCACTTGTCTCCTCCTGGGGTGCTCCTCTCCAACATCAGAACTGCTTCTCAAAAATCTGCTTCTCAAATCTTCTGCCTTGCCTTTTACACTTGAGACCACACCCACAGATGGGTGGAGCTCAACACCCTACTGACTGCAGCCCAGTCACCGCCCTAATCATAAAACAATCATGCCCAGATGTACAGATCAGTTTACAAGAATGATTCAATCTATATTTTTGGAATTCATAATTAGATAAAACTATCAAACCATTACAGGGGTCTAAGAGAGAAGTCTGTTTTTCTGTGTTTATTTTTGTTTTTGTTTTTATTTTTTAAAATTTTTTGTGATATATTATGTTTATTGGTGTTTTATGTTAAATCACTCTTGTATACCAGGAATAAAACCCAATTTATCATAGTGTTGGATTTATTTTGCTAGTATTCTTTTTTTTGAGAATTTTTGCACCTATGTTCATTAGAGATATTACTCTGTAATTTTCTTTTCTTGTAATATCTTTTTCTGGCTTTGGTATTAGGATCATTTTGGCTTCATTTAATATGTGGGTAGTTTTCCCTACTTTTAATTTTTTTGGAAGATTGTAAACAGAACTGATGTTATTCCTCTCAAAATGTTTGTTAGAATTCACAGGTGGTCATCTGCTATCATCTTTTCTTTGTTGGTAGATTTTTTTTTCAGAGTTAACACAATCACGTCCATTTAAAAAAAATTTTATATATCTATATATATTTTTAGGATACATTGATTACATACATGTTACACAGAAATTCCAGGAGTACCCATATACCACCCCCCACACCTCCCACAACCTCCCACATACACATGCCTCATCAGTGTGGCATAATGCCTGTGATAGATATACACATTTTGGGGCTTTGCCATCAAGCATAGATCACAGTTCAGACTGTAGACGACCCTCTCTCCCACACAGTTCTGCATGATACATGATGATATAAAATGGCCTACATCCTCCATTGCAACATCACTCATGGCAATTCCCAAGTCCCAAAAAAAACCCACATCACAATTGCCCCTCTGCCTCCCTGTCCCCAAAGTGTCCAGTGACCCTGGCCCCATATAACTTTACAATCTCTTCCATCACATATATCACAAGTCCACAGCAGCACACCAACTAGTCCACTCTAGTCCACAGTTCCAACCCCCGAAGTCCAGAGGAGTCTGGTATGGTGAAAGGGGGCCCACATCCCATGGATACAATGGAAAAGATCATCCTGCCTGCAGCTGCCCAGGACAGCCATCGTCCATCATCAACTCCCAACTAGGTGTCCTGGGTGAGTCCTCCAAGCCATAGATTTGGAGTTGCAGGTCCACAGAGTCTCTAGACCCAGCCGGCACATGGACAGTCCATAGTCTCCTGTCCATGGAAGTACACCTAAAACTCTGGCATCAAATATAGGTTTGAATAGAAGAGACAGATGGACCATGTTCAGAGAAGACATATTTTGGTCAGACTCTGTCACTCTCAGGAGCAAGAATTCCAAATTAGGGCCCACTAGTAAGGCACCAAACTTTGGGGCTATCTGCTCTGATATAGGACCTGAATATCTCCAAACCCTCAGGAGGCCCTCTGTTTGGGATGATATCCATATTGGAAACCTAGGAGGTCCTATTGGGATCTGCATAGATGTTACCTCTGGGTTGACCTCCTGACTCACTTTGAAGTCTCTTAGCCCTATGAACTCATTTGTCTTTACCATTTCCACCTTTTATATGAAGTCTTTTTCCAGTCGTACTGCCCATTGGCATTTGTTAGTAATCCCTCATTGCCATGGAGACTCATCCCCAGGAGTCATGACCCATGCTGGGAGGAAGGTAAGGCATTCATATTCTGAGTTTGGCTTAGAGAGAGGCCACATTTGAACAACAAGGAGGTTCTCCAGAGATGACTCTTAGGCAACCCTTAACACTAGGCTATTTCAATTTCAACAGCAATGACTCATAAGGTTAGTCATCAATAACAAGGGCCCATCAATGGATCATTCTCCTTTGCCAGACACTGGCCCTACACTCAGGGGGATGTTGTTACTCTTCTGGAAAATATGGCAGAACTCTCCATGATGGGAATTCTGTGTTCTCCCATTTATTGAGTAATGCTTCACCCTGTGACCATGTCCCAAGAGCATTTGAACAATTATGTATGCCTTTTATGTATGGTCATGTTGATGTCCTCCCATGCACCCCCAACCTTAACACCCCCCCACCAATGATCCTCTCCCATCCACATTATGACACTTCTGGGATCCATAGCTTCTTCACAGGTGAAGCCATCACAATAACCAATTGAAATGAATAGGAAAATGAAATAATAATGATATTTAAATGTAAGAGTTAAAATATAGGAGAACTTAAAAAATAAAAAACAATTTTAGAAAATTAAAAAAATAGAAAAAGGAAAACAAGATTTTATTAAAGGATTGGACTATTCAAAAATGTGAAAAAATAATATATATGTTCTAGTCAGGGTTCTCTCAGGAAACAGAATAAATGGGAGATATCTGTTAAAAATATAAGATTTAATAAGAGTCTCACATGACCGTGGGGGTGCACAAGTCCAGGTTCCACAGGCAGTCTTTAAGCCAGGGGCTCCGATGAAAGACCGATGAAGGATCCTTGATGAGTTCCTGGGAGAAGTTCACTGTCAAACAACAAGCTGGAAAATTCTCTCTGAATGTTGAAATCAGTTCCCTTTTATGGCAGTCAACTGAATGGATAAAACGTCATCCATTCTTGATCCAATCTCGCTGATTGATGCAGATGTAATCAGCCATCCATGCAGGAAACTCAATTAGCCCAGTGCTTGCTGGACCTAATAGCTGGGGACAATTACCTGACCAAGTTGACACATTAGCCTAACCATCACAGTCCACCCCTTGTCAACTCAACAACCACACTCATTACCCTAAACAATACTTAGGCTCTAAGTAAAAACAATAACATACAAGCATACATGTATATTTCTGCCTAACAATGTTTAACTCCTCTGTATACAACCGGAAATGCATTAATTCCCCACAGAATATGGTGCAAGACCTTGGGCAATATTCACTCTTAAACTTGATATCCTTAAAAATTATGACATGAAATTAATACAACTTTTCATATGATAGGGGAAAAAGTTGGGGAAGAAAACAAGAAATTAAATTTGTGTACATATACAGTCATACTCATAACGAAACAAGGAAGAAGGGTTCATGACTATTACAGTCCTCATTTCTGTAACTGGTCATGTGGTCAAAGTTCATATTTATCACTACCTTCTTCCACTACCCATTCCATGTTCCTGTTACATTCAGCAAGCACCTCAGCTGGCCATGGTCCTTTGCCTGGTGGGGGGACACAAACCTTCATTCCAGAAGATTCCGGGCCATTGTTAGTCCTGTTTGAATTGGTTTGTTGCAATTTTCCATTGACTTTAATCCCAGCACATGGTAGTACTAGGAGACACCCTAGAGGATCTCCTGCATTCCAGGCAAACTCTTCTTTGCCCCCATTATGTAGATGCAGTCATATTTCCCCTTGATAGTCAGGATCAATCACCCCAACCAGCAAAGTAATTCCTTTCTTTGCCTGTTGATTCACAGGCAAGAAGAACCCAAAGTGGCCAGGTGGCAGTCTTAACTTCCAGTTCAGTGGAATCATTGTAGTGTTCCCTGGTGGCAGCACTCCTCCTTTTGGAACTAAAACCTGTAGACCAGCAGAGCTTAAGGTTGCAGGGACAGGAAGCAAAAATTCTCCTAGTGGGTCACTAGGGGTAATAGTGACTGGTGCCACTCGCATTTCTACCCCTTGATTCCTGGACCCATGAATCCTTGTTATGGGAGAAGCAGCACCATGGAGAGGATGCTGATTTAGAGCATACACAGCCTCCTGGAGGACATTTCCCCAACCCTGCAAGGTATTGCCACCTAATTGGCCCCATAATTGAGTCTTCAAAAGGCCATTCCACCGTTCTACTAATCCAGCTGCTTCAGGGTGATGGGGAACATGGTAAGACCAGTGAATTCCATGGGCATGTGCCCATTCCTGCACATCATTTGCTGTGAAATGGGTTCCCTGATCAGAAGCAATGCTGTGTGGAATGCCATGGTGGTAGATAAGACATTTGGTAAGTCCACAGATGGTAGTTTTGGAAGAAGCACTGCATGCCAGAAATGCAAACCCACAGCCAGAGTATGTGTCTATTCCAGTTAAAACAAATCACTGGCCCTTCCATGGTAGAAGTGGCCCAATGTAGTCAACCTGCCACCAGGTAGTAGGCTAGTCCACTCGAGGAATGGTACCATATGGGGGGCTGAGTGTGGGTCTCTGCTGCTGGCAGATTGGACAATCAGCAGGGGCTGTAGCCAAGTCAGCCTTGGTGAGGGGAAGTCCATGTTGCTAAGCCTATGTATCCAGAGTATCTAGAAGGAGCCAGCCAACATCATTATACTTTTTTATGCTGCAAAATTCTGTTAAAGCATTGAAAACAC
>PVKH010008629.1:0-19377 GCA_004027955.1 Chaetophractus vellerosus | reverse complement strand
AAAAACTGATTTAGTTCCAAGATTAATGCAGTAAAAGTAAATTCACTTTCATACACAACCCCAATGGGAATGAGAAGTGAACAGGAATAAGGCAGGCAGTACTGTAGTCACTAATGGGAGAGGACTGGGTATGATGTAAATCAATTTACCACATGGAAAGAGTGTCTTCTTATGAAAGAAATATGTTATCAGGAATACAACAAAACTGAGTGTCAACAGACAGAGCTATTTCATTCTCCTAGACTCCATGCAGACCAGACAGAACCCCATGGTAATCTTAAACTTCCGGAACTGATTATAGATGCCATCTCTGTCTTATCTTTTCCCCTCCATATGGAGTTTAACTGCTGTATACCCAGCTGTGTATGCACTCAGATTTTGGTATAAAATTTCCTTAGTCTTGCTCAGATGCATATCTTCTGGCAAGTACCTGTATTATCATACTAGAAAGGATAATCAGAGAGTTCCCTATTGATAACATACTCTTTCTGAAGGGTAACCTGCCTTTCCACATATATCAAAAGTCTTGAAATGGGCATATCCCTTAATTTAGTGATGCCAATTTTAGGAAATTATTCAAAGGACATAATTAAAATGTGCTCACAGATGTATGGACAATCACGTTATTTAGAATTAGAAATACTTCTAAATTCTAAAGCGATTATAGAATGTTATGTAGCTATTAAAATTGTGTTGTAGATGAATAATGACATGGAGGAATTTTCATAATTAATTTTTAGCTAGAAAATCAAGTAAGCTACTTTTAAAAAAATAAACCCATATGTGGCAGTTTGAGGTTATTTTATGAATCTCAAAAAGAGAAAGATTATGTTTATAAACGAATCTATTCCTCTGGGTGTGATACCCTTTGATTGCATTAAATTCAGTTGAGGGGCCTTTGATTAGATTACCTGATAAGAATGCTTTAGGACTTTTGTTTGGACTGCATCAGTGAGGCATGACTCAGGTTGAGTCTCGGCCTCCTTGCTGGATCTAATGGAAATGGACACACAGATGGACAAACACAAATGAAAAAGGGAGCCAGTGTATTTGATTTCTGCAATGTGAGAGAGAGGATTGCTTAAGTATGAAGCCCCCAGGAGGCTGGGCCTAGGAGAAGATCAAGAGGAGACCAGCCCTGATATATGCCTGATAGCTTACAGATGAACTTGGGAAGAGAGCAAACCAGCTGAGACTGATATAGGAGGCCTGGAAAGAGACAAGTCCTATGCCTGGTTGCTCAAAGCTGAGCTCCAAGAGATGGTAGATTCTGGAGGGGCAGGCAGAGACCTCCACAGAGATTGGCAGCCATCTTGCTTCAACATGTGTCAAGAATGCCAGGATCAACAATAGCTGACTTAGGTTAGAAAGCACCTCTTACGATATCTTGAGTTGGACTTTATACAGCCTTGGAACTGTGAGCTTTTATCCCAAATAAATACACTTTATAAAAGTCAACACATTTCTTATACTTTGCATGGGCAGCCAGTTGGCAAAGTAAAACACCATTGTTTTAAAATTTAGGCTTTACAATGAGTCTAGAAGAAGATAAATTATTTAGTGATAATCACTGGATGATGGAATAAAAGGAAATTTTTGGCTTTATTTTTTACTGCTTCTCTGTGATTTTAAATTTTTCTGAGCAGGCGCGAGTCCCCTGACGTCGCGGGGAAGGAAACTCGCCTGGAACGCATGCGCGGGCGTCTGTCCTGCTTTTCACTGTGTGGAGGACAAAGAGGTTGGACAAGGCATGGACTGGGGGCAGATGCTGCAGACCCAGAGGTTCCTGGCTTTTGTAGCCCATATTCTGGTCTTTCTAGAGGACTAACCTAAGGTAGGATACACCAGTCCACACTTCAAAAGGATGGAGTCAGGGCAGGCAGGCGCCCTGGCCCCAGCCCACCTCCCCAAATCCAAGGTTCCCCAACAAGCATCGCCTGGGGGTTGGTGTTTATTTTATCCCACCCAAGGCTTCACAGCAGTTTGTAGTCTCTTCTTACTGCTTCCTAAAAAACAAACAAAACTTCTGATGACCGATCACATAACTTTAAATCTTGCAGAACGTGAAAACTTGACAAGCATCTATCAGCCTCCCCAGGTACAATAATTCTGCCCTCTCTTCACAGCTTCTATTCTGCAAACTGTAACTGCCTGAGGTGGGTGGATAGGGACACTTTCCTGAGTCCTTGTCAAAAGTTCCAGGCAGTTCTTTTGTTGTGGAGCCCAAATCTGTGGCCAATATGCTCTAAAACTTGTCCCCACATTTAGAATCCAGTGATAATAAACAAAAGCTCTGCAGTCTGACAGAACTGAGTTGGAATCCCAGATCTGGATTTTATTAGCTGAGTGACTTTGGGCATGCTATTTAATCTCTTATCCATAAAAGGGCAATGAAATATTAGTAACTAAGCCAATAGGATGATTGAAGGGATTAAATGACAGCACAGTGCCTGGTGCATATTAACTATTGATTTTAACTTCAGGTTGCAAAGAACCTTCAGATCTTAAAAAGTCATGAACATATACATAAGTGTTGAGCAGTATGTCAGACTTAACATGTCCAGAGCCAAAATCCTGAACTTGCCCCTTTCACAGTCTTCCCCACCTCAGTTAATGTCAACTGCATCCTTCTGGTGGCCCAGGCCAAACCACTGGAATTATCCTTGACTCCTGTCTTCCTATCATAGCCCACATGCAATCCGTTAGCAAAGTCTGTCAGCTCTACCTTTAAAATATTTCTACATCAGACTGCTCTTCAGCATCTCTACTGCTACTACTCTCATCTGCGCATCATCTCTCACCTGGATTATTGCACTAGCCTCCCACCACCTCTGATTCCACTCTGCTTATGTGTAGCCAACACAGCAGGATTCTATTAAAACCTAAGTTAAACAGACAAAAATAAGTTCTGGAGAGGATGTGGAGAAATAGGAACACTCCTTCACTGTTGGTGGGATTGTAAAATGGTGCAGCCTCTGTGGAAGACAGTTTGGTGGTTCCTCAGGAAGCTAAATATGGAACTGCCATATGATCCAGCAATTCCTCTACTAGGAATATATCCAGAAGAACTATAAACCATGACAAAAACAGACATCTTCACACTGATGTTCATAGCAGTGTTATTCATAAAATAGTTGTTGCCAAAAGATGGAAACAACCCAAGTGTCCATCAACCAATGAATGGATATCAAAATGTGGTATATACATACAATGGAATACTATGCTGCAGAAAGAAGAAATGAAATTGGGACACATATGATAACATGGATGAATCTTGAAGACATTATACTAAGTAAAGTAAGCCAGAAACAAAAGGACAAATATTGCATGGTCTCATTAATATGAACTAAATATGAAAAATAAACATTTGGAGTTAAAATCTAGAGTATAGGTTATTAGGAGATAAGAGGAGGGTTGAGAAGAACTACTGATGCTTAATATATGTAGAAGTTTTAGTTAACCTGACTGTAAAAGTGTGGAAATGGATAGAGTTGATGGTAACACATTATAGTGCATAGCAGCTGGTTTATAAATGGGATTGTGGCTGAAAAGAGTAGTCTGGGGACATAAATGTCAATTGAAAGAAAGTTAAAGAATAATCTAGGGACTGAATAACACAGTGAACCCAGAGGTGGATGAGAATTGTCATTGAGGGCACAAATGCAGGAGTGTCCTTCTGTGAGCCTAGAGCAAATGTACATCACTATTGCAGGGTGGTGGGAATGTGGAGAAGCATGGGAAAACTACAATTGGTGTGACCTATAGACTGTGGTTAACAGCAATACTGTAATATTCTTGCATCAACGCCAAAGATGTACTGTGTTAATAATGGAGGGGTATGGAAAAAGTGTGCCAGGTGTATGCTACAGACCATGGTTTGTGGTAGTAGTCTGATGAGATTATCTCATAATCTGTAACAAATGTTCCACCACGGTGTGGTGTGTTGATGAAGGGGTGTTGTATGGGAATTCTACACATGTACATGATTGTTTTGTAAATTCACAACCTCTGTAATAAAAATATATTTTTAGAAAAAACAAAAATGAAAATATATATTTTTTAAATAGGGTGGGTTGGTGAAAGAAACATCAAATGTAAGATAGGAACTATAATTAGTAGTAATATTTTGATGATGCTCTTACATGGTTTGTAACAAATGTTTCACAATGCAAGGTGTTGGTGGAGGGGTGATGTATGAAATCCCTGTATGATGTTTGCATGTTTATTTTGTAAGTTCACAATCTTTACTATACACTTATTGTTTATGCATGTTCATGTATGAGTGATATACTTCAATAAAATATATATATATAAAATAATAAAGTTTCCTGTGCATGTAGCTATTATTGTTATTATTAGCATCCATTGAATGATACTTTCTTTTCCCCTTTGGAGCCTTTGGAATTCTGCTTCCTATTCCCAAAATATCACTTTTCCATCTTTGTTGAAGAAATTGTCTGGTCATACTTCAAAACTCAGCTTAGATATCACTGTTTCCAGAATTCTTTACTATGCCCAGGATCCCCTGCATTTAAATCATCTTACATTTAAAACAAACACACAAGCACACACTCGTTGAACACTCACCACAGGCTAGGGATTATTCTTTTGCATGTATGAACTCATTTAACTTTCACAACAGTCAAATGAAGTAGAGAATAATATCATCTCTGTTTTACAGATTATGCAACGAGGCTCAGAGGTCAATCAACTCGCTCAAGGTCACATAGCTAGCAAATAATTGGGGGAGAATATAATGAATTGAGGCAGTCTGACTCTAGAACACATGCTTTAAATTTTAAATTTCCCTGCAAAGCGCCCTCTGTTTGCATGTATCATGTAGACTTACAGCAGCTTATTGTAATTGCTGGTTTTTGTGCACTTCATCCCCTCCTGCACCTTGAAGTCCTTGAATTCAGAGACTGAATTCCTTGCACCAAATATCTAAAGACATAAATATTTGTTGAATAAATAAAAATTTAAAAATGCTAATTAGTGCCATTAAGTGCTGAACAAATGTTTTATTTATGATGGAGAAGTGGAAGAAAGAGGAGAAGGAGGAGACATAAGAAAGAGAAGGGGAAGAGATGAAGAAGAATAGGAAGAACAGAGGGTGGTCTTGGAAAGAAAAAAAAGAAAAGTATGAGGCACTCAGGGCATTCAATTGACTCCTGAACTCCTTCTGTGTTGCGTAAATCCTAGTTTATTGATTTTCAATTTTTATTTGAAAGTTGCAGACTTCTTTTCATCAAGTGAGATTTTATACCAAGGCCACATATAGAGCAGTTCAAGCTGGGGAGAGATGGTCATTCTTTACTACGCCTAGGCCCATACCCCCTCTTAGTAGCCTTGAGACATTTCTGAAGAATTCTTGGGATTCTGTAACAGCTTGAAAGCCACTGACTTAATTTGCCTTTGGATGAGAGTCACCAGTATGACTTGGTAAGTAAAATCTTATCTCCTACAGAATCAATGTTGAAATTTGTGGTGTTTCTCAGAGCCCATTTCAAGCTATACTAACTCCAAAATCAAGCCCTAAAATAAAAAATCTTGAAAGAAAAAGGAAAGTGTTACTATGAAATTTACATAATTAATGTCCATTTTGGAAGATTTTTTGCTATATAGATTCTATTGGTTGAAGAATTTATTTACTTTTGGACTTTAGATGCCTTCTTTTCTTAATAAATATTCCTAGAGGAAGAATAAGAAGTCATCATTGCTCTAAGGATATTCAAGCTGCTTTCGAAATTAGAATGATTTACCCTGAAATTTTCTTTTTCTTTTTTAAAGATTTATTTATTTTATTACATATCTCCCCTTCCCCCCCCTCCCCCCGCTGCGGCGACGCGCTGAGAGTGGTCACGGCGCAGGCGCGGCTTTCCCCGCTTGTGGGCGGCTTCTGCGTCTGTTCACGGCCGGCTTGCAGTTCGCGGGTGGCTGGCTGTGCTCCATTCACGGGCGACCTGCCCTGCCCGTGGCGGCTTTTGCCCTGCCCATGGCAGCTCTGGCCCACCCATGGCGGCTTGCCATTCTCAAGGCGGTCTACCCGCTAGGAGAGGTCCCCGGTAACCGAACCCGGGGCCTCCCATGTGGTATGCCAGTGCCCTAGCCACTGGGCTATCGAGCTGGCCCCTACCCTGAAATTTTCTATGGTCACTTTTATGTACATGAATTTCTCTGTAAATCTTTGAATGGGGTAAGAATTGGTGAAGGGAGAGTTACCAAGTCCACTATACCTTCTTCAGTGACTCCTTGCTCAAAACACGGCCATGATTTGAGTGAATCTTACTCCAACCAGCAAGTCAGAGATGCTAGCCTACTTATAGCTGCATCAGCATCTGTGACAGAGTTGGTAAAAATCGTTAGGTAATCATACACACAAGGTTTGATCATTACTATGGGGTTTTATTTATGCTACAAAAGATCACAATAACAAAAATTTGCTGGTCCAACTGCTTCAATTGGCTTTATCCTATATATTTGTCTATGGCAACCTTTGCCTAACCAGGTAATAACATTTGTAGCCATAACTGACATGGATGCCTTTTAAGAATGGTATATATAGAGGATGTGGAAAGATATTTATGTAACAGAGATAATGTTGTAAATGTTTTCTCTATCAGTTTACGCATCTGGGACAGAGGATGTGTGATGTTTCACTAGGATGGGTGGCTAGGTGCAATGGACATATATCACCCAACTACAAACGGATCTCTAAGCACCTTCCTTTTAACCAAGTATCCTCTGAATAAACCATTACATTTGCAAATAAACTGACTTTAATGCATTTCTGACACTTCAATTGCTTAATGAACAAGAATAATAGCTAACATTTATTGAAAACTTTCCAAATACAAGCATCTTAGCATTAATATGATATATATCATCTCATTTCATCAAGACAACCTGTGAGGTAGGTACCAATTATGTCCATTTATGAAAGGGGCTCAGAGTCTTTGGCTTTCCCAAGATGACTGCAGCTAACTGAATTATGTACCCCCCAAAATGCCATATTCTTAATCTTAATCTGCATTCTTGTGGCTCTGAATCCATTTGAATGAACAATTAAGGGATAGACTCGTTTGTGAATAGAATCTTCTAAGATCCTATATAGGTTTGGCCCAACTGAATCAAGGTGGGTCTTGATCTGTTTTACTGGAGTCCTTATTAAGAGGGGAAAGTCAAACACCACAGACTTCAGAGAAAGTCACAGGACGAGACCAAGAACATCACCATGTGACAGATGACTGTCACCACCAGAGGCTGCTCACCCTGGGGGAAAGCATGGCCTTGCTGATGCCTTGATTTGGGACTTTTGGCCTCTAAAACCAAAAGCCAACACATTCTTGTTGTTTAAATGTCATTGTTTGGTATTTGCCATAGCAGTCTGGAAAACTAGGACAGTGATACAGCTGAGCCAGGGTTCAAACCTCTCTATGCGACTCCAAAGGTCATGTTCTTGACTACTCTGTTAAATGGACCTTTGCAATGTTTTTCAATTAGAACTGTATTTTTTTTTTAAATTAATTTTTTATTTATTTTTTATATATCTATTATAATTACTCTTCCATAGTCTAACGCAGAGCAGACATTTAAGAAATGTTTGTTTAATGAATTAACAGATGAGTGAGTGAAAAATGATAATATGATATGAATTGTGAATACCAAAATAATACACCTATTACCTTTCAAATACATTGAGGCTCTGTTTACTTTTTCCACATCTGATGATAGCATTAGCCCAAGGCACCGTTCATTTAGTTTGGTCACATGCAATAACCTCCTAACTATTCTCTATTCTTGCCGCTTCCCAACTACTCTCATTGCAGCAATCAGAAAGAGCTCTCTGAAATGTAAAACCTTTCCCCTTCACCCTCATAAAACAATGTTCAGTGGTTTTCCATTGCTTCTAGGATTGAGCCCCAAATCCTTTGCATGGTCTAAAAAGTCCTTTGAGCCTCATCTGATACCATGTCCGCTTTGGCCCTCAGTCCAGCTGCACTGGCCTGCCTTCAGTTCTTGCCATGCTGTTTCCTGCCAACAGAACTTTTGCCTACTCAATTTCCTGACAATGTTCTTTCCTCTATGTGTCCCATCACCTCCAACCACTCTCCACCCCAGTTAATCCCTCTTCATCCTTTAGACCTCAGGTCAATTGTCCTTGTTCAGAAAAGACCTCCTAGACCCCTCAGTCTAGACTAAATTCTTCTAAAATACTCTCTTATGCCACTTTGAACTACTCCTTGTTAGATGTTGCAATATTACACTGATTTTTGGCACTATTCAATTTATTTTCTGCCTCCCCTATTCAAATGTAAGGTCCATGAGGCAGGGGATCTAACCATTTTCCCTCACTTTTATATTCCCAGCACTATCACAGTGTCTGTTCCAAAGTAGTCACTCAATAAACATTTAATATTTAAATATTTGAATGTATGAAAGAGTTAGGATATTGTGAGCCTGGGTTTTCTCATGTTCCCATGTGCCATCCTTATGATCATTATCTAACATTTCAGGAGCAACTGTCTTTCTCAGGGCACTATGCTTTTAGAATGGATTTTGAAACTGTCAGCCTATCTGCTGCCAGGGCCCAACTCAAGAGCAGTTCACAGAGATAGGATTAGAAAAAGCAAAGCACAGGTGTGTTGAGCACATAATAAAGGGAAGCAAAAGTCTGAGAATGGCTGGGTCACTGACCACCTGACAGCTGCCTTCTGTCTTTTCTCATTACCACCTTCCATTTGCTTTCAAGTGGGAGAAAAGGCATAGAGAACGCAGACTGCCTGCCGACCTGGGTGCTCCAGAGAGCCACTGATTAAAAGTGGGAGATGAAACTCTGAAATTTTCTCAGTTTCATCTTCCTGAACCTAATCCCAGCTGTGTTTCAAGCTGAGCTACAACACACCTGCTGGGAAGCAGTTTTCTGCCTGATGCTGTGAGAATGATGGCATTTCCTTCTTTAAGTGGGATTGGTGATTAGCTCATTAGAAGCCCAGAGGAAGAAAAAGAATTTTTTTCAATTCACTGTATACCTTTTAGCCACTGACCAGTGGAAGGGTTAAGAACAAAAGCATGAAGGGATGTGTGTATATGTGTGTGTGTGTGTGTGTGCGTTGAGCAGTGTTGATCTGGGGTACTCTATTTCCAAAGCATCTATCACTGTGGGCAAATTCAATTTTATGAAATTGAAATGGCGGATGCCGTGCTGGCTCTTGAAGTTACCTCTGGCCTGAAGCCCTGGAGCGCTTCATCTGCTTTGTCCCTGACCCCTCTGGCTCCTTTTGTAAAACTAGAATATAGAGAGAGGGAGTATAATCTCCCTCCTAGACCACATTATTAAAAAACATGATTTCTCACCGGAAAGAAAAAGGACAAAGAGAATTCAAAGAGAAGAACAAAGCTTTTCTCCACTGGGACAAAGCGTGTTTATTTTCTAAGGCCTTTTAGCACTCACTCTAGAGAAAAGAAAAGATTCAGTATGCAGTTATCTTTCTAAGGGGAAAAAAAGAACTGTGCCAAGATGAAAATTTCTATTCAAACTTTGTCCATCGCATCTGCCCTACATTACTAGTACACCCAAGGAAAAACAATTTTTTTAAGAGGATGTTCTTATGATTTGATCTTGGGAATGTTCACATGTTAGATGTTGCCTGGAGTTGAGAGTTTTGGGGTCTGATTGTGAAATTAATAATCTGAATATTTGTCATCTGGCTTTCTAAGATACCCACAGAATAAGTTTGTAGAAGCCAGCAGCTCCATATCAAAATAAAGAGCATTTAACTTTCTAGATTGTCAATACAAGTTTTTAAGGATGATAAATTTAGAACATAGCATAGAATTTATTCTGGACCTACTGGACCATGTTTGTCTTGTTTTCTCCCGAATTCCCATTGTATAGTATGGTACCTTGGTCATAGTAAGCCCTCAATAAAATATTTGGATGGGATTAGTAACTAAATGGTCCTTTCAACATCATTGTCATCATCAACACTGTCCTCTTGAACATCCACATTTTGTAGGGCATTCAGGAAGGTCCTTGCTTTCTCTAGCTCTGCTTAGGTATGCACACTGAAGATCAACAGTTCACAGATCACCCCACCCTTTCTCTGAGCTTGTTAGAAGACTTTGCCACATGGTGCACCCTCACAGTAGGAGGATACTGGAATAAATCGTGTTGCTCTAATCTCAGCATGTGCTGTGCCTGGATGAGACCTCTACGATGAGCTGCCTCTGTGCCTGGAACTCATGAGGCTCACCCTACCTCTACACTCATGTGTGTGGCAGTGTGTCGCTCTTTCACTGGCTGGCAGAGGTTTTGTTTCAACAATGGTCAACCAATAGACAACCACGGACAATCTGACTTCCAGTTTCACTTTTGCCTGGTGCCTTCTACCATGCTACAAGCACAAACAGGACCCTGTTACTCAGAGAAATTAATAGTAAAACTCAATACTTCCTGAGCAGTGATCCCCTGCCTAGCATAGTTTTAAATCCTTTGCCTAGTCTAGCTTATTTAATCTCCATAACAACCCTATGAAGAAAGTGCTATTATTATCCCCTTTCTAAAGATGAGGAAATGGTTCTTGCTTCTGGCCGAAAAAATCCCCCATTTTTAAGAATTTAAATGCATCTCTACTTCATATGAAATAGACTTTCTCACCTTCCTGGGTGATGGATCTGTATGGCTTAATGCAGGTAATCCTTTGCCCCAGGCCATTTTGACTTAATTATTTCTTAGACTGCTTTAGCTGACAGTGAGTTGCTTTTACCTGCAGGGCAAGCTCTGGGAGGGCAAGTCAGAGATGGGTTTCTTGGTTTATTCTTTCAGGCTGCCACCCAATAGATTGGCACTGACATACAGGCACCTTGGTATGCACATAGAGATTATTGTGCTGGCTCGGAACAGAACCAGGGATGCACAATGGGAGCATGGGGCTGGCTCTACTCCATGCCAGAAAGGGGTGGGGGAAAGGCCAGCAAGGGCTCCACAAACTCCTACCACTTTTTAAAGATGCATTTTCTAGATTTGAAACTCACCCTGTTACTGCAACGCTTAACTATTTTCCAGACATCTGAGAAATAAGTGGACCCCAAGAGGCTCAAGGAGATGAGGCCCAGGGAGAGATGCTTGATGGCCCACAGCTGAGCTCAAGGAGATAGGCGAGAGAGACCAGAAGACCCACCATCTTGCCTTGCCACCTGGCAGGATTCCAGGATCTGCTAACAGCCGACCTTTGGTGAGAAAGTATCTCTGATGCTTTGATTTGGACACTTTTGCAGCCCCAGAACTGTAAGCTTTTATCCCTAATAAATTCCCTTTATAAAAGTCAACCCATTTCTGGTATTTTTGCATTGGCAGCCTTTAGCAAACTAAGACAGAAGTTACATTTAAGCCCCGTGGTTACAAAAAAATATATATGAAAAATATATTGTACAATAAAAAATCAAATAAATATGAATTTAGGATTTTAATGGAAGACTAAAGGGACAGAGAAGGTATAAGACTTACAGAGGCTAAATAGCAAAATGGCAGAAGAAAGTCCTGCACTTTAAGTAGTGACTTTAAAAGCAAATGGATTAAACTCTATCGTCAAAAGGCAGAATATGGCAGACTGGGGAAAAACACATGACCTTATATACTGTTTACAAGAGACTCAGCTTAAATTCAAAGATACAAGTAGGTTTTAAATGAAAGGATGGAAAAATATATGCCATGCAAATAGTAATCGAAGGAGAACTGGGGTAGCTATACTAATATCAGATAAAATAGACTTTAAGTAAAAAACTGTTACAAGGGACAAAGAGAGTCACTATATACTGATAAAGAGGTCAACTCAACAAGAAGGTGTAATGATTATAAATATCTATGCAGCTAATGGCATAGTCCCAAGATAATATGAAGCAAATTTTGACAGATTTGAAGGGAGAAATAAACTGTTCTGCATTAATAGTAGGAGACTTCAATACATCACTTCTGATAATGCATAGGACATCTGGACAGAATATCAATGAGAAATAGAAGGTTTGAATGATATTCTAAACCAACTAGACCTAACAGACATATATTGACCAATTCACCCAACAGCAGCAAAATACACATTCTTCTCTAGAGCACAGGGATCATTCTCCAGGAGAGATCATATGTTAGGTCACAAAACAAGTCTCAATAAATTCAAAAATGCTGAAATCTTACAATGTATCCACTCTGACCACAACAGAATGAAGCTAGAAATCAATAACAGAGGGAGAAATGGGAAATTCATAAATAAGTGGTATATTAGTCAGCCAAAGGGGTACTGATGCAAAATACTAGAAATCTGTAGGCTTTTATAAAAGAGTATTTATTTGGGATGGAGGCTTACCATTACCAGGCCATAAAGCGTTAAGTTACTTCTCTCACCAAAGTCTATTGCCACATGTTGGAGCAAGATCGCTGCCGACATCTGCGAGGGTTCAGGCTTCCTGTGTTCCTCTCTTCCTGGGGCTTGCTTGTCTCCGGGCTCAGCTCCTCTGCTAGCTCCACAAGGTCAGCTGTAGGCTATGAGGCTCTCTAGGCTTTGCCTCTGACCACAAGGCCAGCTGTAGACTATCAGGTGAACAGCTCGCCTCTTTCCTGGGGCCTTCTCTCCTTCCTCACAAATAAGCTCCTCTGTATGCTTACTTCCCAGGGCTTCAGCTCAAAACTCAGCATCAGAACTCCAACATCAAAACTCCAACTAACTTCTCTGTTCTGCTGTGTAGTTTTTATCTCTGAGTTCCCGCCCACTCAACGTCCTACTGACATGGTTCAATCAAAGTCCCAATCATAATTTAATCACACCCAGAGGAACAGACCAGTTTAAAAGCATAATCCAATATCTATTTTTTGGAATTCATAAATATTGCCAATATGCTACATGTGGAAATTAAACGATGCACTCAAACAACAAATACATCATAGAAGAAATCACAAGGGAAATTAGCAAATGTCTTGAGATTAATGAAATTTAAAAAACTATTATTCAAAACCTGTGGATTGCAGCAAAGGCAGTGCTGAAAAGGAAATGTATTGCTCTAAATGCTTACATTAAAATTTTTTTAAAAACCTCATATATTTTTTTGCCCTCTTAGCTGGAGTATCTAATAAGAAGGAAATAACAATGATTTGAGTAGCGATAAATGAAATAGAGAATTAAAAAACAATAGAGAGAATCAACTAAATCAAAAGTTATTTCTTGCCACACTGATGAAGGATATATACGTGGGAGGTGGTGGGAGGTGTGGGAGGGTGGCATATGGGTACTCCTAAAATTTCTGTGTAACATTTATGTAATCAATGTATCCTAAAAAAATATATATATATATAAATAAAAAAGAACTCCAAGATGAAAAAAAAAGTTATTTCTTTAAGAAGATCCATAAAATTGACAACTCTTTGGGTAGACTGGAAGAAAAAAAGAAAGAGGACATAAATGACTAAAATCAGAAATGAAAGGGGGAACTACTACTGACTCCATAGAAATAAAGAAGGATTATTAAAGGATACTATGAACAACTGTATGCCAACAAATTGAATATCCTAGATGAAATGTGCAAAGACCTATAACACACAAACTACCTACACTGATTCAAGTAGGAATAGAAGATCTTAATATTCCAAAAACAATAAAGACATTGAATTAGTAATCAAAATCTCCCAACAAAGAAAAGCCCTGGACCAGATGACTTCACTGGTGAATTTTACCAAACATTCCAAAAAGAATTAACACCAATCCTGCTCAAACTCTGCCAAAAAATTGAAGAGGAGGGACATCTCCTAGCTCATTCAATGAGGCCAACATCCCTTTAATACCAAACCCAGAAAAAGGTACCATAAGAAAAGAAAATTAAAGACCAATATCCTTATGAATATAGATGCAAAAATCCTCGGCAATATACTAGCAACTTGAATCAAACAGCAAATTAAAAGAGCTATACACCATGGTTAATTGGTATATAATGTCCTGGTATGCAAAGGTGGTTCAGTGGGAATGTAAAATGTTACAGATGCTGTGGAAAACAGTTTGGTGGTTCTGCAGGAAGTGAAGTAGAGAATTACCAAATGACCCAGCAATCACACTTCAGGTGTATACAGAAAGAATTGAAAGCAGGGACGTGAACAGATATTTGCACACTGTTATCCATAGAGGTATTATCTGCAATATCCAGACTATGGAAACAACCCACATGTCCATCAACAGAAGAATAGATAGACAAAATATGGTACATACATACAGTGGAATATTATTCAGCCATAAAAAGGAACGAAGTTCTGATACATGTGACTACATGCATGAACCTTGAAGACATCATATTGAGTGAAATAAGTCAGAATAAATGGACAAATATTTTATGATCTCACCAATATTAAATAATTAGAATAAGAAAATTTATGGAGTCAAAACCTGGAATGCAGGTTATCAGGGGACAAGATGGGAGTAAGGTAGATTTTCTTTTTGGTGTGCTGGAAGTTTTGGTAATGAATGGTGGTGATGATAGCACAAAATTGTTAATGTAATTAAAATAATTGAATTATATATCTGAATGTGATGAAAGGGGAAATTTTAGGGTATCTGTTACTAGAATAAAATTTAAGAATGAACTGGGAAGCAGCTGTGGCTCAATTGGTTGGGCTCCCATTTACCATATAGGAGGCCCTGGGTTCGATTCCCGGGGCCTCCTGGTAAAGGCAAGCCAGTCTGCGTGGCGTGGTGAGCTGGCGCAGCAAGATGATGCAACAGAGGGAAACAAGCAGACACAGAAAAACTCAAAGCAAATGGACATAGCGAGCACAAGCAGCAAGGGGGGGTGGATAAATAAATTTATATAAATAAATCTTTAAAAAAAGAATAAACTATAGGAATGTATACTGCAAAGAGTAAACCCTAAAGTAAACTATGGACTATAGTTAATAGTATAATTATAATAACATTACTTCATCAATTGTAGCAAAGGTACCAGACTAATGCAAATTGTTAACAATAAGGAAAACTTTGTCGTGGCAAGGGGGCAGTATATGAAAACTCTGTATTTTCTGCATGATTTTTCTATAAAGCTACAACTTCTCTAATAAAAATTAATGACAGCTGCCTCCTGGGATTGTGTTGAGGATTGTGACGAGGCGTGAGCTTAAAATTACTAAAGCAGTTAGAATAGTGCCTGCACGTAGGGAGACTATATAGGTTTTAGTGATCATTAGCACTTCCATTATTGTCTTAAACTTTTTTTTCAAGTAGAAAAAATATTTCCCTTTCCTGTATAAAAACTTTGTCTCCATCAAACCCAAATAGACAGTTCTGTCTCTTTAATTTTCAAATCAGCCTGGATTCATGTTAAAAATGTCTAGTCCAAGATACTAATTTTCCCTTAAATATTTATTCAAAGGTAGGACTTCTCATCCTCCCTGGTTGGTTCCCCACAGCTTACAGGGGTGGAAACGTGCTTCTGCGCTCTCTCAGCCTTCCCAATGGCTAACTGCTATTTCTGAGCCCCACCAGGTGGTTTTGTGATTTTGGTGTTTCAAGTGGACTGGCTCTTATGGTTGCTTCTGTGGCCTGTCGGTGCAGCCCCCCACCCCACCCCATGCAGGCAATGCTTTGTCCTTGGCTTGCCCTCCCTGTCCCTCGCTGCACCCAGCTCCTGTTTTCTGGCTCTCTCTCTACCAAATTTTCTTTATAGGAGTTCTTCACCTCACCGCCAGACACTACTCGACAGAATCAGAATGGATCCAGGCTGACTTCCTCTCCTCTTCTCCGATGTGGCTCAGTTTGGGACCACAGAGAACAAACCCTCATCCCTATCCTTGACAAAAACTGGGAGGGTGGGTCTATCTTGATGTAGTAACTTTTATCCTGAGACTTCAGAACACTTTATCTTTCTCCTCTTAGGGTCAGGGCACCATTTCTTAGTGTTTTCCAACTTCAGGGAACAAATTTAAACCTCTGGTGGAGGCCAATGGATGCCCCCTCAGTAGGCTCAAGGTGATGGAAATAATCCTCTCATTTTGGGTGGAAGCAAAGCCATTCTCTGTCTAAAGAAATCTCTTTGCAAATCCTTCTGTCTCTATAGTCACTCTCCTTTACAGGCTACACCTATAATTTGATATCTGCTATATACTACACTGACAAGAACTCACTAGTTAAAACAAAGATAGAAAAATACTCATTTTAACAACCTGTTATGTTTCTGAAAATCACAACTGCAGACAGGAAAGCCCACAGAATTTTTATTCCTCTCTTTCTTTTATAGTATTGAGTAGCCGGGAATTCAGCTGAAGAAAAATTTCTTTCCATTTTGAAGAATTCGGGAGAAGAAGCACTTAGAAGTTAAAAAATAGCTGGGTCAAATCTCAGTCAGAAGGTGGCAGAAGTTCCAAGTCTTACACCAGCAGCTCAATTTAAGCCCACTTTCTTTGTTGCTTATTTCATTAAACCGATGGGAAAAGATGCCAATATTCAGCCTGAGGAACTTGGTTAAAAGCTTTTTAAATCGATAGCTGCAGGATCTTGTAATGAATAACACTCTGAGGTTTAAAGTGGCTTTACTGAAAACAAGCAATTCTTAATTCATTTAACTTAACTATAAGAATTAGGAATATGGATTTATATTAACAGGAGTTAGAGAGTTGAGGTGGAGCTCCATGACGGTGCCATGAATGTGGAACAATCAATAGTCCTCCAGGGATTCATTAAATGGTATTGGTCTTCCTTCTTTTATCCTTCTTTACTCCATATAAATGATCTGAAAATAAAAAGATGTCCCTTAGAAGGAAATTAGCATAATCATGTAAATATTTGGTATCTATGATTTATGGAAAAAGCAGATGCTTTTACATAGCCCAGATGGAGGTGTAATTGTTACAATTCTGTTTGAAAAATAATTTGACAATATACCTTGACAACCTTAAAAATTATATACTCTTCAACCCAGTGTTTTAGTTTCCTAGCTGCTAAAACAAATACTACACAATGGATTTGCTTAAAGAATTCATTGGATCACAGTTTATCCAATCTTTTAGCTAGGAAGAGTCCAAATTCAAGGCACCAGCGAGGCAATGCATTCTCCAAGAAGACTGTGGCATTCTGGGACTCGCTGCAGGCGATCTTTGCAGTTGCTTGGCTTTTCTGTCATATGGCAATGCACATGGAGGCATCTTCTCCTTTCCCTTCTGGGTTCCATTGACTTCTAGCTTCTGGCTGCTTCCTGTGGCTTCGCGCTCTGTGGCCTTCTCTATAAGGCCTCCAGTAATAGGATTAAGACCCATCTGATTCATTTGGGCCACACATTAACTGAAGTTACCTCATCAAAAGGTCTATTTACAATGGGGTGGGTTCATACCCACAGGAACAGATTACAATTAAGAACATGTTTTTATGGGATACATAATTCTAAAACACCATACCCAGTAATTCTCTTCTAGAAATCTATCCTAAGGAAATGGAAAAACATACGAAGATTTTTTTTCAAAGGTGTTTTTCTTCATGAAGCAATCTAAAATTCATCAATGAGGGTTTTACTAAATTAATTGTCATGTATGCGTATGGTAGGAAATTATGGAATTTTTAAAATTAGGATATGAGTATGTTTATTGATATAGAAAATGTTCAAATAAAGCAGGTACAGAAGAATATGTATAATTGAATCCCATGTTTGTTTAAAGTTATATATAAAATATACAGGTCAGGAAGAATGAACATTTTAACAGTGGTCATCACTGAGTAGTGGAATTTTGAATGATTCATCCCCTTTCTCCTACCAATATTTTCTAATTTTTCCAAAACAGACACAAATTACCTGCATTTAAAAAGAAGGAAGTTGTTAGAAGAAATGTTGTGTATAGCAGGAACAAGATGAACATCAAAAAAAGAAAAATTCCAATTGGGTATATAGAGAAAAATATGGCTTAATGCTAAGGGAAAAAATCAAACAAACTAGAATCCTGTTTTCAATGACTGTTTATTGATCACTTGCTAATTTTATGGTTCTGTGCAGCAGAGAATCCCTGAAATACCTAAGCAAGAGATTTAGGTAAAAGCAGCCTTCTTTTTTCATCAGGACACAGTAAACTATTTTGTACAAAATTTAAAATTTCCTAGATTTGGATTAATGTCTGATATCAATAATTCATTTACTAATGTCAATAGTAAATTACATATTATTAATGTTCTTACTGAATCGAGGAAATTGGTCTTTTATTTTTGTGTGTCTTCGGCCTACGGAAGGATTTATCAGTTATATTTAATTAACAAAGGGCATATGGCAGTCTTATTTCATTTGAGCTCAGCTAAACCTTCCGGAATGACCCTTATAACAAACTCTTTAATCAGCAATACAAGGGTGTTATTCTGCAGAGCAAGTGTTTCTAAGGTAACTTTATGGAAGTAGAAAAGCTCCAATCATATCCAACGGAGAAACTTACGTGTCCATTAATAATGAATGTAATTGTCTGGGGTACAAAGAAATAAGCTTTGGTTGTCTCTGTTAAGGATGGAGGCCAGTAATAAAAAGAGACTACTTAACTCTGTCTTGCTTGCTAAAGACAGAAATATTCTCACATTATCTGTTTGTTATAAAGCATGAATGCGAGAAAGTATTTGTGGGAATAAATGGGGAATTGTTGGGTTTCTGCTAAGAGGGAAAGGGGGAGAGCCAATGCATTAAGGCCAAAATGACTTCTCAGAATATGGTTATCAAATATACCACCCTCCTCCTTCAACCCTCTCACCTGCTTCACTTCCTCCTTCCAGCAACTCTGAAACCTTAGCCCACTGTAAGAGAGAGTGGTGATGGACACTTCAATTCTGCTTATGAAGCGACTGCACCACATTGTTACCTACCCACACACCTGTAACAAAATTATAGCAGGAAGAGAAGAGAACCTTCCCCTCATAATGGGCTCCATACAAAGCAGTGTATTCTGAGATCAGAACTAAAGAATGGAACACATGATCCCTGGGATGTGCCATTAAAAGCAAGTCATTGAGAAGCAGTATAGAAAAGTTGAAAAAAATATATAAAAATTTGTAGAGGGACACAAAAGAAATTTAAATCCATTCAGTGATGTATCTTGCTCCAAGATGGGAAATCATATTGTTAAAGATGTCAAAACCAGAGTAATTTAATACTTGATGCAATTTAAATAAAAATTCCCATAAACAAAATGATTCCAATGTTTATTTGGAATAAGAGTCTGCAAACTGAGGCACACTCATGGGCCAAATATGATCTGTTGCCTGTTTTTATAAATAGAGTTTTATTGGAACACAGTCATGTCCATTTGTTTTGATATTGTCTATAGTTGCTTTTGCACTATAATGATACAGTTAGGTAGTTGTGACAGAAAGTATATGGCCTACAGAG
>PVKH010008628.1:0-19366 GCA_004027955.1 Chaetophractus vellerosus | reverse complement strand
CTCACCAAAGTCTCTTGCCATGTGTTGGACCAAGATGACTGCTGATGTCTGCAAGGGTTCAGGTTTCCTCTTCCCCTTAAGGGTCCGTGGTCTCAGCTTTTCCCAATATCAGCTGTAGGCTGGGATAAGTCTTGTCTCTCTTATGGGGCTTGTTTCTCTCTGGGCTCAGCTGCTCTGCTCTCTCCACAAGGCCAGCTGTAAACTAACAGGCTGTAAACACTCTTTCTGGGGCCTTCTCTCTTTCCTCAAGTATCTGCTTTTCTATGTATTTGCTTCCTGGGACTCCAGCTCGAAACTTCACCACCAAAACTCAAAACTCCACTCTCTGCTCTGTGGTGTGGATTTCTTTTCTTTTCTTTTCTTTTCTTTTCTTTTCTTTTCTTTTTTTTTACAGGAAGCTGATTTTTATTTTTTATTTATTTATTTTTATTTATTTATTTTTGTTACATATCCCCCCCCCCTTTCTGCTTGTTCTTGCTGTGTTCATTTTTGCATTCTTCTGTGTCTGCTTTGTCTCCCCCCATTGCGGCGACACACTGAGTCAGCTCACTGCACAGGCGGCTTGCCCCACTCATGGGCGGCTCTGCTCTGCTCATGGGCGGCTCTGCTCTGTTTGCAGGCAACTTGCCCTGCCCATGGCAGCTCTGCCCCGCCCACGGTGGCTTGCCCTCTCAAGGCAGTCTGCCCACTCAGAGAGGCCCCTGAGAACTGAACCCGGGGCCTCCTATGTGGTGAATTGGCACCCTATCCTCTGGGCTACAGCCAGCCCCCTCTGTGGTGTGGTTTTCTATGTGAGTCTCTACCCCCTTGGTGGGTGGGGACTCAATGTCCTACTGACATGCCCCAATCAAAGCCCTAATCATAATTTAATCAAGTAAAAGTGAAACCTCTGAATCCAATACAATATAACATGCCCAGAGGAACAGGCCAGTTTACAAACATAATCCAATACCTATTTTTGGAATTCATAAATAATGCCAAACTGCCACACTTATATAACTCCATTTTAGTATCATAACTGTTTTATATGATTTTCTCATCAGGGCATTCCAGTTGATATTTTGTGCATTTTCTTATTTTATGCAGATTTTCATTTATAGAATGGATTTATACTGATCACCTAATGTGTGACAGATTCTTTGCTATGCACTAGGAGAAGTCTGGCTCTGTGGATCATACATTCTGTAACTTTAACCATGATATCTTCTTACATAAGAGATTAAGATGGCCTATCCTTGCCTAGTGCAGTGCTTACCAATACTGTTTGCATATTGAATCAGAATATCATGGAATTTTAACAAGCTTTTAAAACTTTTTACAAGTGAATTGGGTATTATTATAAGCACATTTGAGAAACATGCCTATTGGACCAAGTTCATTTATTATACTATATAAATTTACCTATAATTACTCACTAGTAATATTCATTTTTTTCTAAATAATTTCAAACCACTACCAAGTGATAAAACATTTATATGCAAACAACCTTTAATCCAACTACCATGGACCCCATTCTTTCTCTTATATCAAATTGTCTTCATCAGCTATAGTCTTCCTCAACTAAATAACATGACCCAACTGGGCCTTTGCAAATTTTAAACTTTTATGTACAATTGGGCTTGTTATTATATCTTTGATATTGTGTAAAGTACCCCAAGTCAGTATTGGTAGGTGATTTTTTTAAATTGTTGCATTGCTTCAGGTAAAGCTAAAACTAATAATGCTAAAGGTCTTGGGCAGAATGGAATGATAGCACTGAATAATAATCAACTGGGACTGTAACAACTGAGGGTTGTACGATAGGTAATGAATATTAAAATGGCACTCTAGACTCCTAGATCAATGCCACTTTTTAAAAAACTATAAAATAGCCCAAGAGAGTGAGGCAGTAGATTGAAATAGCACTTTAGTCCACAAGAACTGTATAAAATACAAGGCAGGAAGAAAGTCAAAAGAAACACTCTAATTACTCGATGAAGATGAGGCACAATTTCAAGTATGCTGTAAGGGCGATAATAGCAAGAAGCTGTATGTACGCCGGAAAATAAAACTGTGTCCTTAAACTTAATCCATTCCTGTGTGTGTGAACCCATTGTAAGTAGGACAATTTGATGAGGTTACTTCAGTTAAGGTGTGACACTCCTCAATCAGGATGGGCCTTAATCCTACTACTAAAGTCCTTTTTAAGCAGAATGAAATTCATACAGAGAGAGAAAGCCACAGAGGGAGCCACCAGAGGCTGAACATCAACAGAATCCAGAAGAAAAGGGAGAGGCCAGGAAAGGCCGCCACATGCATTATCACATGACAGAAGGGCCCGGGACCACAAATAGCCAGTAGCCAGACCCACAATGCCACAGCATTTGATAAACCCTTGCTTTGATGATGTCTTGATTTGGACTTTTTCCTAAACTCAAGAGAGTGGGCCATGAAATTTCCATTGCTTAAACTGACCCATTGCATATTTGCTTGAGCAGCCAAGGAAACTAAAACAAAGCTAAAGGACATGTGCAATCTGAGCTGTTGTAGTATATTTTTACCTTTTAGTAAGTGTACTGCAAGCTCTTTAAGATGAAATCATTAAATAGCAAATAGATAACCAACATAGACAAATCTATCCTAGCAACTGAAAACAAAAATGCTCATATGGATGCAAGGGGCCAGGGGAGCATGTCTGCAATGCCATTACTAGAAACATACCTTTAAATAGTAGGAAAGACACTCCATCTTGATATTTATCAAAGTAAATACAAACTAAAAATTAATTTATACTCATAACAATAGCTAATATGACTGATTTAAGTTCATGAATGTTCTGTAGAAAATTATTTGAACTTCAAATATTTTCATTTTTATTTCAAGGTGCCAACTACATACTAAAACCTTTGATCAAGTTACAATGCATTCAAATTATAACTTAAAATTTTTTTACTGAAGTATAAACAAAAGGCACAATGCACTATTTGAATTTCTTTGTTCAACATTAGTTGATTAGCATTTCATTGTAGCTTCATCTCTGAAACAAAACAGATGTTTGTTAAAGTATGCCTAAAACAGAAAGCCTCAAACAATGTAAGGGATTATTGTTTCAATTATTATAACATTGTTTTAAAAGGTTAAGTTGTCTTTGGGTGTAAACATTCTACGTAATGACAACAAAGTTATTCTACTTTTTCTAAACACAAGGAGAAGCTTATGCTGGAAAAATCTGAAAAACACCAGAAGATAAAGCAGAAAATAATAAATTAGGCCCTCTAACAGCTGTATCCTGATTGCAACTTCTTCTGATTTCTTGCCCAGAAATTGAAAGGATCTGAAATATGCACAACCTTGAAGTCAGCATTATTCCTTGCACAAAAAATAAGTCATCTCCTGTTGGCAAAGCGGTACAAACAAGCATAGTAGCTATAAATCACATATTCTGTTAAGAGAAACAAATCTGGGGTGCATGGAAGTACACTCTATTTGGAGAAACACAAATTAAGTGGACAGATTAAAAAATTGATAATGTATCTTTCATATTTAATGGGTATATTTTTCATGTGAAAATCCAAAGAAAGTATAATTCCTTTTTGTCTATTTTTATATAGTATTTTCACTGGTTGTAATCATTCATATTATGTAGCTTTTCCCCTTTGTGCATTATGTCTCATGTTATGAAAGTGTATTGACTGGGCAGTATCAAAATGAATCAGAATAAAATAAATTAGGACAACTTATACTTGTGAAAAATTACCCATTCCCAAAGTAAATGAGGCAGCAAAAGAGAAAAAATGGGATGGTGGTGATGAATTGACAATATACATTGACAATAAATGATAAAATATAACCATGTATTTTTTAACTAATGTGATTTATGCCAATTGTTTCACATAATTTTTTTCATTAATGACTTCTACAAATTGAAAAACAAGATTAGGTAAACATTTATAAAATAATTTCATTAAACATAGTTTAATCTGCAGTGTGTTTTTGGGTTTTATCAATTTGTGTTTTGTGTGTATGTTTGTGTGTGTTTTAAGAGAAAATGGGAGTAGGAGGAGAAAGACTTACAGAACTATATACTATTAGTAACGGTTGAAATTTTGTTAAATCAAATTTTAACTCATTTTATTTGTACATAAGGAAAACTACCTAAATATATTAAATGACTTGCTTGATGTCACAAAGACAGTTTGTAAATGCTTGCACTCGGTTTGGTATTACTTAATGGTTTGCAGAAATTACAGAAATTTGTCAAAGCTAATACTGGAAAAAGGCATTGCTGAAAAGACTGCTTTGAACAAAAGAAGTCACTTAGATAATGTCCTCCCTGTCCTGTAAGTGCAGTAAAATTGTCATAAAATGACCTGAGATATGATCACAAATCAAAAGCACATTTGGCACTATTATAGTTTGGATAATCAATGCAATTCAGTAACTTGCTGAATCACAACACAACCAATATGCAGTAATGAGGACGAGGACACAACACATTCAAAGGTGGAGGATTCCAGAGTCTCTAAGTCTTTTGGCCTGAGGTCAAACACAAGATAGCCAGGTGTGGCAGTTTGATCTTATTTGTGAATTCCAAAAGGAGATATTGATTATATTTGTAAACTGCTCTGTTCCTCTGAGCATGATACCTTTTTGATTGATTTAAATTCAAAGGCTTTACATTTACTTGATTAAATCAAGATTAGGGCTTTGATTCAACCATACCATTAGGGAGCACAGGTTTGAGTCCCTGCACCCTTGGTGGGCTGATAAAACAGACTATCACACAGTAGATACACAGAGGACCAGAGACAGCTCTGTAGACACAGCAGAGATCTCTGGAGGAGAGATGAGTCATTTGCCTGACAGTTTACAGCTGACCTTTTGAAGAGAACAGAGCAGCTGACCCTGGAAAGAAATGAGCCATGGAAATAAAGACGAGCCTTATGCCAGCCTACAGCTGAGATCAGAAGCAGCTGGACCCAAGGAGCCTTAGGAGGGAAGAGGAAGATTGAACCCTGGCAGATGTCACCTGCCATCTTGCTTTAACACGTGGCAACAGATGTTGGTAAGGAAGTAACCTTGAGTTGGACTCTTTAGGGCCTTGTAACTGTAAGTTTTTACCCAAAATAAATACCCTTTATAAAAACCAAGAGGTTTCTGGTACTTTGCATCAGCACCCGCTTGGCTAATATACCAGATATCTTTAATTAGAAGTCTCAGGATTGTGTCCGATGCAGTATCAGTTGGTCCAAAGCCAAAGGCAAAAGGCATTGATTGCTTTGTGTCAAGTGGGACAAGTTTCGCAGCACAGCCCAGGCTTTGAATCAGAGACATTGGATATCAGTCTGCTTCTACTTGATGCTCAATGGCATCTGCCCCAGGCTTTTATGCCTCAGAGATCTGTTTGTCAATATTCTTCTCAAGGGAGTGCCCCTCTGGCATGAATATCTGGTTATCACTTGTTACTAAAAACATGTTTTTCTCCATTACTTACATTGTAATTGTGGTTAACATGTTTACAATGTTTTTGGGAATTAAGATCACTAATAAGTCAAAACACAACACTCTCCCCTCATTTAATAGGATATTGGGTGGCAGAGTCCACTCACTAAGCACAGGACACTTGAGAAGGAAAGGAATGATGATTTTTTTACATGACCTTATCTATGTAATAAATACCTCTTTTCTTTTGGACTTTCAATTAATATACAATAGCTTTGTTTAGAATGACTCAGTTCACAATAGTCATGATGAAATAACCATTCTCAAGTCTCCTCCCTGGCCCACCTGCAAAGTGTTCTGTGTTTTATTAAATTTGTCATGTTAACTGTTGCAAGTTGTCTAATGTCTTGATAAGAAGTATCTGGTAAGTTAGGAAACACCATTCTTGGAAATCATGTGAGTCACTTGTTAGTAATTCTTTATGCATCTGCTTTCCACAAACAGGATCTGGGTCTGAAATGGAATTTCCCCTCCTTAGAAGTTTGCCACTACTGCTTTATTTTATTCCTTTTGGCATTTTAAGTTCTTTTTCATTATTATTTTTTATTTACTTACATTAAAATTAACTCTTTGTAGTTTACAGTTTTAGCAATTTGACTCATGCATAGAGTATGTATCTACCACCATACTCATGATATCATCATACTTATGATATCATCACATTAAATATTCACATGTACATCTGATTTGTAGGTAATTGCTGCCCTTCCTCTTAACCCTGGCAACCATTAATGTTTTCCATCCCTATAATTTTGTTTTATCAGAATGTCATAACTTGGTTATACATAAAGCTGCTATAAACATTTAAATACAGTTTTTTTGTATGAATATAAGTTTTCATTTATTTTAGGTAAGTAGACTACAATGGGATTACTGGATGACATGGTAAGTATCTGTTTAATTTTGTAGAAAATGAAAACACTGTTTTCCAAGGTGGCTGTACCATTTGCATTCTCATTAGGAAAGTATGACAGTTCCAGGTACTCTGGTGTCCTTACAAGTACTTGGTATAGTCAGTTTTATTTTTATTTTAGTCATTTAAATAAATTTGTATTGATATTGCACTGTGATAGTTAATTACGTTTTTACATTTCCTTAAAAAGTTATAATGTTCAGCATTGTTTTAAGGGGGATTGAGGTTCTTTCCAGCTCTCTATATTCTCAGCATGTATCAGAATTCTTATTGCTAAACATGGTAGTAAATTCTATCTGGGGCCAGCTCGATAGCCCAGTGGATAGGGCACCGGCATACCACATGGGAGGCCCCGGGTTCGGTTCCTGGGGACCTCTCCTAGCGGGCAGACCGCCTTGAGAATGGCAAGCCGCCATGGGCGGGCCAGAGCCGCCGTGGGCAGGGCAAAAAGCTGCCACGGACAGGGCAAAAGCCATGATGGGCAGGGCAGGTCGCCCGCGAATGGAGCGCAGCCAGCCACCTGCGAACTGAAGCAAGAGCCGGCCGTGAATAGAAGCAGAAGCCGCCCACAAGCAGGGAAAGCTGCGCCTGTGCAGTGACCAAGTCTGGGCGCGTCGCCGCAACGGGGGGGAAGGGGAGATATGTAATAAAAATAAATAAATCTTTAAAAAAATAATTCTATCTGAGGGCAAGTTGAGGGCTTAAAAAACCATTAGATCATTAAATTAAACTTAAGAAGTATTTGAAGTGATAATATAGTCAATATGCAAAAGGATATGCTTTGTTTTTATACAGCATTTGAAAATCCTTTTTACATACTGAGTCTTAGGTTATAACGGTTTATTTAAAGAATTAAGTCTCCAGCCATGGTAAAAGGTGCATGTGGGTGTTCCACTCTGGTAAGGATATAGAAAATCACAAGACAGAATATTGCTTCCACCCAAACAATGAGAACAAGTCAAATAACCTACCAAATCAGAGTTGGTTTTCTGAGAAAGCAAAGAAAAATAGATAAATTTAATTCCAGAAAATGATAACCTCCCAGGGGAGAAGAGACCCATGGCATAATGAGTAGAAAGGAAGAAATTAAAAATTATCATTTAGAGATAACATTGTTTGTGTATAGAATTATTAGGAGTAATAAGTTATCTGTGCCAAGTAGGAGGAAACAAAGTCAGTGTGGAAAATTGTTTGCATTTCTATATACTAGAGGTGAACAACTGTAAAGTGAAATAAAAATGCCAATTGCAATAGTTTTAAAAACATACCAAATGACTACGAATAATATAACAAAATATGCTCAAGATCTGTGTATTAATACCACAGCATATTGCTGAGAATAATTAAAGATAATCTAAATTAATGGTGGAATATGCCATGAATGTAAACTGGAAGATTCAATATTGTTAAAATAGCCATTCGCCAGATTTCTTTATAGATTCAATGTAATCCTAATAAAAATATTAGAAGACTTTTTGGAGAAATTTACTAGCTTAAGTGAAAATGTTTAGAGAAGTTCAAAAGATTTAAAATAGCTAAAATAATCTTGAAAAGGGAAAAAATGTTTGGAAGACACACTTTAATTTTAAAGCTCCCTATAAATTTATAATAACCAAAGAAGTTTGTTATTTGTTTAAGAATAGACCGAAGGATATATGGAACAGAATATGTTGTAAAAGTAGATCTAAACCTATATTGTCAATGAATTTTTGGCTAAGTTGCCAAGGTAATTTAATAAGGAAATAGATCATTGACACTCTAGTTTGCACAATATGCAAAAGTTAATTTTGGACAGAAATGCTTATTTTTTAAAAAATATCAATTATTTCTCCTGAGCACATGGTTCTTCTATTTTTGCTCATCTTTTCAATGCCTCTTTATCTTTATCTCTCCACCTTTCACTTTCCAACAGGCTCTGTTCCCTGTATCAGCTGACTTCCTTATGTGTTTGGCTAATGGGAGGCACTTGTAAGAGACTGGAGAGGAGAAAAACAGGAGAAACCAGAGAATTGCTGACCTTCCCTCTCTGCCTTTCCCAAAAATTACATCATCCCTGAAGCTCCGGATCCCATAAACAAATGCCAATACACTTCCAGCTTCTACTAGGTGAACCTGGACTTCCTGGGCTCTGGTAACTCAACCTGCCCCTTCTTAATTTCTTCAGCCTTGTGATGGCAGTTGCTGCAACTCTCAAGGTTGCTTCATTATACATTTGGCTTACGCTTTTTCCAAGTACAATCACTTCTATTAATTAAAATTCCTGTTTTCTCTTTAAAATATACTGATTCTATGTATATTTTACTCCATTTTTTAATGACCAGCTCTCCTTCACACTTTGTACTTCTGTTTATACTCAACATATAGTCTTGTACTGATGTCAGTTTTGCACAAGCTTGTCTATTTTAAATGGCTCTTTGTAGAGAATATATCTCATTTATCTCCATATCTCCCAAACACAAAAATGATGTTGAAGATGTAATGTCTCTTCCATAGCGCATTCTCATATGTAGTTCATAACTGACAAACGGTTATTTCAACAATGTAAAGAAAATATCCAGGGTGTGCTGTGGCAGTTTGATATCGTTTATGAATGCCAAAAAGAGAAAGATTATGTTTGTAAACTAATCTATTCCTCTGGGTGTGATACCCTTTGATTGTATTAGATTCAGCTGATATGACTTGATTAAATTACCTATAAAGATTAGGTTATGATTTGACTATGTCAGTAGGGCATGACTCAGGGTTGAGTCCCTGCTCCCTTGGTGTGCTGACATAAATGGACACTCACTCAAGAAGACATACAGAAGAAGACACAGGAAGAGAGAGAAATCCATAGACACAGAAGAGGAGAGAACTTGGTCATTTTGGCCCTGCCATGTGACAGAGAGGAGAAGACTCAAACAGATGAAGCCCCAGGAGGAGCTGAGCCATTCACCTGATAGTTTGCAGCTGAAGAGACCAGAGCCCTTAGCGGTTGAGAAGGCTTGGAAAGAAACAAGCCCTGTGCCAGATTGATATAGGAAGCCCTGAGAGACAAGCCTCACACCAGCCTACAGCTGAGATAGGAATAAGCTGGGTCCCCAGAGCCTTAGGACCAGGGATTCTTAACAAGGGGTCCATAAACTTGAATTGATATCCAAAAAAAAGCGTTATTTTTGTGGGGACGTGTTAATGCAGATGTGATATATTTATTAAATAATACACAGTATAGTGAAGACTTAGTAAGGGTTCCATGGTTTTCACCCTGACTGGCAAAGGGGTCCATGGAACAAAGAAGCTTAAAAATTCTGCTTAAGAGGAAGAAGCAAAGAAAGACCAGGCAGGGATTGCCCACAATCTTGCTTCAAAACATGGCAACAGGCTTTGAAGAGAAAGCAGTCTTGAGTTGGACTCTTTAGGGCCAATACCCTTTATAAAAGCCAAAAGATTTCTGGTACTTTGCCTCAGCAGCCCTTTGGCTGACTAATACAGTGTGCCTATGTCCAAGACCAGAAAAACATGCTCTGGTGGTAAATCTGGTATTTCCTGAGGACAGAGTCAATGATAAACTATATTCTGGCAAGTTGTTCATTAATATATATTAGTGTGGCAGTTTGATATATTAATGAATTCCAAAAATAGATATTGGATTATGCTGGTGAACTAGTCTGTTCCTCTGGGCATGATTAAGTTATGATTAGGGCTTTGATTGGGCCACATCAGTAGGACATTGAATCCCTACTCCTTGGTGGTACTACTTCTATATGGACCCTATTTATTATATTGTTCTTTATTATGACCTTGAGTTTACAGAAAGAAGGAAAGGAGAAAAATCACTTAGAAATATCCTGGCTATACTAAAAACTCAGATAAGAAGTAAGATCAATAAAAGCTAGTAAAGAATGCAATAATAAAGATTTCCCAGGCTTCTACATTTTAAAAAAGAAAGGATGAGCTGTGACAACAGCAAAACAGCTGCTTTGGTCCTCAGGCTTTATGATGTCACAAAAAAGCAGAGGCCCATTTAAGATAAAATTTGATGGAAATAAAAGGTCCCAAAAGTCAAAAAGAATATTTCTAGGCTTAAACAGTGACAGTGAGGTGGTTGTTTAAGGAAGTACAGTGAGGAAAGAAGCTAATGAATTTTGATGCTAGTTACTAAGAAATTTAATTTCATTTTTCTTTGCTTTAATTTTTTTTCTTCTATTCAAACACAGAGTTTGCAACTTCTAGCTTACCAGCAAATTTCAGAATTTCTTCAGGGCAAAACCCCTGAATTTGATTTACTCAATGATATTCAAAGACAAACTTAGGGAGTTTGATTTCAAATCTCCCTTTCATTACATTCTGATAATGAGGTTTATTCAGAGCTGCAAAAACAGAATACCATGAAATTAGATCCTGTACTTTGACAACTCTGAACTTTTTATTGCCAGGTTAAAATTGGAAAGAGTTAGCTCTCCAGTACCAGATAAAAAGTGAATCTCCATAGATTGTAACTCATTTTGTATAGTCAATTTCTCCATTCTGATAGTTCCACACCTTTAAATCTATCCACCTCCATAAAATAGTCCCTAACCATTCGAGCCCACAGTCGCTTCATTCTCTCATGAAATCTAATAGAATTTATCATATATATGGTAGGTGGAATATGGTCTAAACTTTGTATCTGCCTTTTTGTAATCAATGTTATTTAATATATGACAAATTAAATTCAGGCAGGGCACAATCCATCATTTGTATTTCTTTGGAACATCTTTTTACCTATATTTTTAGTTTCCCATAGTGCTTCCCATACAAAGTACCCGAAATGTGTTGGCTTTTATAAAGGGAATTTATTCAGGTTAAAATCTTATAGTTATTAGGCTATGAAATATAAAAATCAAGGCGCCATCAGAGGTGTGTACTCACCAAAGTCAGCTACTGTTGACAATCTATGCCAAAGTCTCTGTCTTCCCTTGGGCTTTTCAGTTTTTCTGCAGTCCTGTCTTTACATGGCCAGATCAAATATGGCAGAACTCTCATTTCCTGTGATTTTCATTTATATCAGATGCAGCAAAAAGGCAGAGACTCAACTTGAGTCATGCCTCACTGAAGACTGAAAGGGCCTCACACACACAGGAATGGATTAGTCCAAAAAACATAATCTTTCTCTTTTTGGTATTCATTAAATAATTTCAAACTGTCACACAACACCTGAATCCCAAAAAGACATGTTCCTTCCATATGTAAAATATATTCTTTACAGTGCAATGTTTCAAAAGTCTTAAATTATTTCAGTAGCAATGCTAAGCACACAATCACATAAAAATCAGTTATATACATGCAGTTTGTCTTGAGTCAAAAGTCCCCTCTGGCTGTAGACGTGTGAAACTTGCAAAACAAGTTATAAACTTCCAATACACAAAAAAGGAAGAGACAGGATAAATATTTACATTACCATAAGGGAAATTGGAAGGAAAACACGTCACGGGTTACAGACAGTTCAAAACACCTGCAGGACATACTTGCATTAGAGTTCACAATTTGAGAGTCATCTATACAATGATGGTTTCTTCTCCTCAGGGCCTCATGGGGGCCCATCCCTTCCACTGGCTTGCTCAACAGCGATTTTCTTGGTTCCACCCCCATTAAGTGTCTGGGTGGCAGCTGAGATGTAGACTTCACTTTTCAAGAAAAGAACACTGGGGTGACAGCCACACTTTCTCAAAACTCTGTGGGATGTACCCCACCTTGTCTGGAGCCTAGGGAACCAAACTCTCCCTGAACTCAGTTTTCCTGCAGTCCTCTTTCTTTACACGGCTGTATCAAATATGGTAGACCTCTCTTTTCCAGTGTGTCTCCATTTATATCAGACCCAGCAACAGGGCAGAGACTCAACCTGTCACACCTCAATGATGTAGTCCAATTAAAAGGGTCTCACACCCACATGAGTGTATTAGTTAATAAACATAATCTTTTTCTTTTTGAGATTCATGAAAGAATTTCAAATTATCACGCCTATTAAACAGGCGGATCAATTTTAAACCCAATTTTTGAATGGAACATTCTTGGTGCAATTTGTTTTGGTTTTGATCTTCAAATTTGTTACATATATAACATCTGCTATCCAGTTTTTAATAACTTGAAGTAAAAACTCATTCATCCTAGTTAGCCTCCAACTCCTCTAGTATGGTTAACCCAGGAAAAAGCAGAAATTTGGTTGCAGTGAAGTGCAGCCAAACCCATGCTGCAGCTGCATGCTACTGGATTACTTTTTCTTCTGGACAACTTTCCACTAGATGTGGCATAGTATAGTACTGATGAAGAAACAATCAGTCCTTTTTCCTTTGCCATTCACAAAATAATTTATTTCTTAAAAATTTAGTTGATGCCTGAATATGTTATATTTATGGGAAAGAATGTTAGATAGTCCTTAGTAATTATATGAAAGGTTCTAAGTATGGGTGGCTTTCAAATGAAATGTATATGGACTCTCATTTTTTTCCCCTTATTTTCTCAACCTAGCAACCACTAAAATCTAGATTTACTTAACAGCATTCCATCTTCTACACTTTTATAGTAGAGGACACAATAGAAAACAATCCACTATAAAATAGATTTGTAAGTGAGAGTGGCCTATGAAAGAGATTATTCTTTTTAAAATGTTAAGATAGCTACTGTTTTGCACATTACTTATCCTAGCCTGAAAAATCACAGCCCTGCATTTTTTATATATCTATTTTCTTATTAGAGAAGTTATGAGCTTACAAAACAATCATGCATGACACGCAGAATTCCCATTCATCACCCGTCTACCAACACCTTGCATTGTTGTACAGTCCTGCAATTTTAATCTCAAAAGAGAAATTAACACACAGGACCAGCCGTATAAAAGATGCTAAAGAGAATTCTAGAGTTTGAAAGGAAAGGACACTAGACAATAGACTGAAGTCATATGTAGAAACAAGGATCACCTGTAAGGGTAAGGACATGGGAAAATATAAATGCCAGTACTATGGTATTTTTTGTTTATAACTCTGCTTTTTACTCCCTCTAGGATCTAAAAGGTAAATGCATAAAATGTAATGACAATTAAATGGTTTGGGACTTAAGATGTATAACCACACAATTGGTGACAAGAACTACATACAGGTGGAAGGATAGAGGGGTATAGGAACATAGTTTGTGCATACCATTGAAGTTAAATTGTTATGTAAGCAAGCAAGAGTGTTACAGATTTGCGTTGTTAAATCTAAGCCCTATGGTACAAAGAAAACACTGGAGAATATGCAAGCTTATAGAGACAGGAATTAGAATACAGTTTGCCAGGTGTGGGAGTGGGGAGGACAGTGGGAATGGGGAGTTAATGCATGACAGGTGTAGCGGTTTTGTTTAGGGAGATGGGAAAGTTTTAGTAATGGAAATTGCTGAAAGCACAACAGTGTAAACATGAGTAATCCCATTGAATGGTATGCTTGGATTGGTGGAGATGGGAAATTTATGTTGTATATATGTTTCCACAATTTAAAAAAAATGAATGAGCAACAAAATAGATGATGGAAATTAAATGCAATACATAATCCTGGACAGGATCTAATAATGGAGAAGAAAAGGCCCAAAAGTACGTTTTGGGGATATATTTAAAAATTGGAATAGAAGCTGTAAGCTTTATATCAAAATTAAATTTCTTGAACTTGGTAACTACTTAAGATAGATACGTAAGTGAATATCTTTGTTCTTAGGAAAGGTACATGGCAGTATTAAAGATTCAAGGAGCATGATGTATTGAATCTGCACTCAAGTGTTCAGGGAATGGATTGATAAATACATAGACAGATAGGCAGATAAATGGATTGATAGATTGACAGATAGATATCTAGAGTAATACAGGAAATGTGGCAAAGGATTGAAATTGGTGGATCTGGCTATCTGTGGGGATAGGGGTATGTTGGAGTTCTTTGTATAGGGTTTGCATTATTTTCGTAAGTGCCCTGTAAGATTGAAAGTATTTCAAAATAATTATTTTTTAAAAGACTCTTTAACAAAACCAACAAGCTAACATTCTAAATATTTATATAAAGATATAATTAAGGTAGAATGTTTCTGGAATTCATTAGTTGTTTGTTCATTCTGGATTATGAGTAATAATTAGATGATTCCTCTTTGATTCTGAATTCCATATATAGAAAGGGTCTTTACCAAACACAGGACTTGGGCAATGAAAACAATAATTTACCATGAGGAGTCATGTCCCTGCTGTTAAGTATCTGTGTATCAGCGTGGTATTGATGAAATTTCCTGGACTTTAGACCTAATCAGAGCTTAGCTTCACTTCTGTATTTGCCAATATTTACATTATTGCCCTTGTTCAAGCTAACCTCCTCATTGCTGAATTTCCTCATCAAGAAGTAGTAATAATAATCCCTTCCTTAAACATTTTTATAAAATAAAGATTAAATAAGATAATGTATTTAAAATGCCAGGCACAAAATAAGCTTTTAACAAATAACAGCTTTTTTCTTCATGAATATATGTGTATATTTAATAACTAAATTTAGGTTATTAATTACTTTCTAGAGTCTATTAGCTGTTGTATTTTCCAAATTGTTCTGTTTTAGTGTGTTATATGTACTAGTTATTGAAATTAATAATTTAAAAGTATTTCTTATTTAGTTAATTCATATTTAAAAGTTCCCAAAGCACCTGAGAGTAGTTAGTGGTATTCTATAGCTGCTGAGATGACGATATGAACATGTAACTAGAAGAAGAGTGACACTGCCAGTGGGAAGGTAAATTTGTGCTTGTATAGGAGTAGTATTTCCATTGTAATGCAAGCATCCACTTCTCAGGTTAGTGATCATAAGAATCCAAGGGAATCAATTATTAAGAATATTATGAAGATATTTCATATATATTTACATGATACCTCTCTGCCAAGATTCAATTCATCCCAAGTGAGAAAAATGCAATTTATGAGGATTCACATTGTTATTATTTTTAGATATATATTAACATTATTCACAGCAAAACCAAAAACAGAAAACTAAATATTTTGGCAGTCTTGTAATTTTCCATTAAAGTTTAAAGCAATCAATAACCAAAGCAAAAGTAAAATGAAGCCAGTTAGGGTCTTTTAACATCCAGTTGTGGTCCCCATCTGTAGCTCTTTTATATCTCTAGTGCATAGATAGTGTAAGTGAGAGCATGCAAATGTCCTCTGAGAGCTGTAGTTCAATGTGGTATATAATTGCCATGACCATCTGGCACAATCCCGCAAAGGCACATGTAGCAGTTTAGTTATAAAAATATGCAGGTGACAGGATGCCAGATGTTTTGCATGGTTGTCATCTTTGAAATTCCTTTTATTTTATCACCTAACATAAACCCAGTACAATGACCTTGGTGTTTGTCCATTTTCTACATTTTCTTTTGACCGCCACAAAAGCAAAATAATAAGCATTGTAAAGAACTAGAGTATAAAATACATAACTCTAGGCAAATATCCTTATACACTAGAGAAATAATATAGATTATATAGCACAGACTTTTTCAATCTTATGTAGTTTTGTATCTATTTAGCTATTATCAAGAACAATGATCTTTCTTGGATGGGAATATAAAATGGGGTAAATAAATACATAGTATATATAGTGTCTGCATACAAACGTGGTAAATATTCTTTGGTGTGGTTAATCTATCCTTGTGATTTCAGTTGTCTGGATAATCATTGCAGCAACATGTGGAGTAAGTCTTGAATATGGAACCACTTCCATTTTTTTCTAAAGTCCTTATTCTTTCCTTTTCACGGTGATATCTTTGATCACTGAGGAGTGATCTTAAACATCCTTTGCCAACTCTAAGTGCTAGACTTACCCAGTGTTCATTGTTCCTAGCTGAATCTTGATATATCCAAGGCACAGAACTGACCACCTATACAAATACCATCTGCACAGTTTTGACTATACCAAATTAAGCTGCCTCAAAGAAAATGACTAAACAACCAGCTATAACCGTAATTTATGATTCTGCATGTTTTTATCATCGGGGATATATCTAGGGTATGTCTAACTACAGTGTGTTCCCTAGTTAATAATAGTGATGAAATACTTTGAATAAAGTGTGCCATGTTGAAACTCTTACTTCCAAAGTTCATTCTTCATTCTGACACAAAATTCCACATGAAATACTTTGGGTTACATAAGATTTCTGAATGCTTTAGGCTTTTCCTTTTCTATACTGAAAATGGAGTCTCCAGAATGCACTGAAATGTTCAGCTGAAAATGGTCCAGCAGTCAAAGAAAATGATATTGATAAATTTACTCTGTTTCTCAAGAGTCTGCCATCCTGATTATCAGATACTGGCCTATGGAAGGCCCAGCAACCCTATCATGCTGGACAGGAAAAAAAGAAATCTACGTCCAGTAGTCAAGGGCTGGTTGTAGATAGTGATTCTGTTCTCATAAATAAATGTTCTAAATTAAGAGGTAGGTTTTCTTTTCTCAAATGCCCATTATGTAAACTCCTTTGAGATAGAGCCACTATTATCCAAGAAAATGGCTGTTTTTCTCACATTTCTAATAAGTTGGCAAATAGAGCAGAATAGCTTGGGGACCAGGAGGGATCATCATACCTGTGTATTGTGCTTTTCAATGATACTGTTTACAATCACATTGTAAAAAGAAAAATATTCTCTTGATATCAAATACTCCTATTCATATGATTTTTTATCAACAATATTTTTATCAAGATACTTATTTATATTTTTAAATTTAAACTTTTTAGTTTTGAAATGCTTTCAAATTTACAGGACAGTTACAGAAATAATACAAATCCCATACAGAGAACCCGAACATACCCCTAACCCCTCAGTTACCCATATCCACCAATTTTAATACTATGCCACATTTCCTCTATCTCCCTTCCTTCCTTCCTTCCTTCTTTCCTACTTTCCCTCCCTCCCTCCCTCCATCCCTCCCTCCCTCCATCCCTCCCTCCCTTCCTCCCTCCCTCCTTCTTTCCTTCCATTTGTTTATTTATCAATCCATTTTCTGAACACTTGAATGGAGGATGTACACATCATGCTTATCTCAAATACACTATAATTTCACTTTATTTTTTTTCCTTTAATCTTGTTGTATTGCATTTCTTTGGAAACAAATACTTTTAAACATTGATATGGCAAAGTTGCAGCCAGCTGTGTATCATGCTATATGTTAAATGTGATTGAGGACCGTGTTACTTAGGAATGTAAATACATTGAATATTAAAACATTGGTAGTCTTAATTTGCTTCATTAACAAGTAGAGAAAGAAGAGTAAATAAAATTATGAACTTTTACCAGGAAAAATGGAGCACAATTACATGAGGTAAAAATTTTAGTCCAAACTAAAACATTTTCATATAGGAAATAACAATGAAGTATTTAAATAATATTGAATATGTGAATTTGTTTACAAATATACTAATCCATATGATCCAAAAATAAAATTTTGCACGTTTAAAATCAGGTATAAACATAAAAATACAACTAAAAATCATATAACATATAGGAAAAGCTACCATAAAGGCATTGTGAATGATACTGAATGCCAGAGTTACACAAATTAACTATCTTCAGCAGTAGAGTATGGCAACTAGAGAAATGGCTGACTGGGTTTATTGGTTTTTTGTTTTGTTGTTGTTGCTTCTTTGTTTGTTTAATCTGTCATTTAACTCATTGAATCAAAGGCAAAATATCAAAATATGGAACATGGGAACAACTTACGAGTTTCCCTCTTTTGGACTTTTGGTTTATTAAGCCAAAAATAAATAGGTAGAGACATATAAAACATGATAGTTCTGTTTTTATTTGTGTATTGTTTTAGACAAAATTTTAAATGTAAGAATTTAAAAAAGCAGTGTAATCAGCTTTATAGAACTAGTACTTCAACAAAAAGACTTCTTACTGTTGTGTTAATTATATGAGATTCCAGTATTTCCTGAAAAAAATCTAATAAATCAGTCAACATTTTTACCTTTGTGAATTGAAATGAGTGGCAAAGGAAGGGAGATGTAAGCATAAGGCATTAAGAATGGGGAACAGAAAGTACCTAAAACTGCAAGCAAAACAGTTCCATCCATTTGCCCCATGGGATATAAGCCCCCTCGTAATCAGAAACAGAGAGGGCATCACCACCCCAAAACCCTCAAGATTGAGGAATGAACAAACATAAAGAGGGAATGCAGCTATGAGCTAAAGTAGACATTATTCTAGCAATGGAAGAACTTGTATCATTTATATAAAGGCAGTGGTCACCAGAGGTTCTCAGTGGGAGGGAGAGGGAAGAATATGTGTAACATGGGGCATTTTGGGGACTTTGGAATTGTTCTGCATGATATTGCAATGACAGAAACAGGTCATTATACATTTTGTCCAAACCTATAAAATTGTGTGGTGCAAAGCATAAACTGTAACGTAAACTATAGACCATGGTTAGTAACAATGCTTCAATATGTGTTCAACAATTGTAAGAAATGTACCACACTAATGAAAGATATTGTTAATGGGGGAAAGTGTGGGAGGTGGAAGGGTGGGCTATATGGGAATCTCCTATATACTTTTTGTTTTTAAACAAATCAATTTTATTGATACATATTAATAAAACATACAAGTATCCAACGTATACAAACAATGGTATTTGGTTTATTTTTTTATTTTTTTATTTTTTTAAGATTTATTTATTTTATTACATATCCCCCCCCCCCCCCCGCGGTGACACGCCGAGACTTGGTCACTGCGCCGGTGCGGCTTTCCCCGCTTGTGGGTGGCTTCTGCTTCCATCATGGACGGCTTTTCAGTTCGCGGGTGGCTGGCTGCGCTCGATTCGCGGGCGACCTGCCCTGCCCGTGGCGGCTTTTGCCCTGTCCATGGCAGCTTTTTTGCCCTGCCCACGGCGGCTCTGGCCCGCCCATGGCGGCTTGCCATTCTCAAGGCGGTCTGCCTGCTAGGAGAGGTCCCCGGGAACCGAACCC